>CAUYRT010041990.1:0-45673 GCA_963574885.1 Lepilemur ruficaudatus
TTAAAAGGGGTGCAGCAGAGAAAGATGAAGCTTTTCTTGCCTCCTTTGGTGCTTAAAAAGAACAATCTTGAAATCGGAAGGCCACAGTGTCCCCACCCCTGGAAGAGGTCTGCAGTTTATACCTTCAAATAGTTCATTCAAAAGAAGCAAATTGGATAGAAGAGAAAGATGGAGAGATAGATGATACGTAGAAGGTAGATAAAACAAATATGACAAAAATTAATATTTATTGTATGTGATGTATATAAGGGTGTCCATTATACTATTATTGAGTTTTTATGTATGTGTCAAAATTTTTACAATAAAAAAAATTTGAGAAAAAATACTAGTGACTGATGTTGGATAATATGTAATTGATTCTTGGGCTGCTTGTTTTCTGTGTAGCCGGAAGTTAGAGAAGAAAGTGGAGGTTGTGTCTATTACATATCATTGACAGAAACCTTGTTAGTGCTTTCCTGATAAGAATTTATTCTACACCAACTCTGGGAAGAACCAGGGTTTCTGTTTAGTTTTCCAGGATTAAAGTCTGTGGGGAAGCTAATGAGATGATGCTATTGGAATTTGTTCAGCTGCTTGGATTTGTAGATTAATTTTTATCAAGATGGAGAGATTTTTGGCCATTATTTCTTGAACTATTCTTTCTGTACCTTATTGTTTCCTCACTTCATTGCATATATGTTGGTGTGCTTGAGGGTGTACCGGAGGTTTCTGAGGGTCTGTTGATTTTATCTTTTTCACTTTTTGTTTCCCTTTTTCATTTTCCTCAGACTGGATGATCTGTATTGACCTATCTTCATGTTTGCTTATTCTCTTCTGCCAGCTCAAATCTGCTGTTGAGCCCTGCTCTCTTTGTTGTTCCTGTTAGGTTATTAATATGAAATGTCTGATTTTCTTAAGTACTCAGTTTGACAGTTGATATCTCTGGCATTTCACTTTGATTCTTCTTGTTTTATTTTTATTGTGACGGTATATCCTCAGTCTTTCAAACGCAAGTTTTGGCTTGCGATTATCTTTCAAAATTTTTAGGGCAATTATTGTGAAACCTCTATGTATAAGTCAAAAATTCATGTTGTTTTCAAATATGAGTTCCATCGTGTAACCCAGTGCAGTGCTGACAGCTCCAAATATCAACGAAGTGTTTGGGAAGGATGTGGGTAATGAACGCACAGTACGCTGATGGTTTGAGAAGTTCTGTTCTGGTGATTTTAATGTTGAAAATGAGCCACATGGGCGACCTTTACGTATTTGGTAAGACATCATTGTCGTACTCTCCTTTAGTTCTTTAAACATGGTTTTAGTTCCTTGAACATATTTATAATAGCTGATTTAAATTCTTTTGCTTATTAAGTCTGACATATGGGCCCCTCTCTTTTTTCCTGTGTATGAGCCATAATTTTCTAATTCTTTGTCACAAATTTTTGTTGAAGCTAGACATTTTGGATAATATAACGTTGCTACTTTGGAAGTCAGATTCCCCTTCTCCCCAGTTTATTGTTGCTGATGCTGCTGCAGTTTGTTTAGTAGCATTCCTGAATTAATTCGATAAAGCCTGTATTCCTTGTAGTGTGCAGTCACTGAAGTCTCTGCTTGGTTAGGTAATAATTCATCTGAGACTTCCTTCATTGCCTGGAGCCAGTAAGTCTTCCACCCTTTCCTGAGGGTACCATGTGTGTGTTAAGGCACTACTTCAGTGCTTAAGCAGTTTATAAGTCTACCTTAGCCTTCTCTTCCGTTTTCTTCAGGGCTTCAAGGTCAGCTAGAAGTGAACTATCAGTGCCCTCTTCAGTCCTTCATGGGCATGCACACAGCTCTGTATATGTGTGTGACCTTGTAGATCCTCAGGAATATGTCAGAATATTTAAAAGCTGCCTATGAACATATTGTTCTTCAGATACCCCTTTAAAAATGTTTGGCAGAGCTCTTTGCTTCAAATGGTACTGCAGCCTTAGGCTACTGCAACATTAAACAATTGAAGCTGATTATTTTTGACTAATGCCCTGGTATAGGGCATTTCCTTGAGTGATCTGGGAGTTAGGCCAAAGAACGAGTTATGACAAAGAATGGAACTTTACCATGGAGCTGTAAGACAAGGCACATAAAGACACTGCTCCGAGGATGGGGCTTTTTGAGAATTTTCAAGCTTGTTTTCCACCCCTGGTGCAAGGCTGATGGTTGTAAGGCTGGTGGTTTTCATGGATGCTGTGGTTTTGAGGCTGCTCTTTCTCAAAGCTAGTGCAGAGCTAGGGAGAGGGGCATGGGAGTAAGGCAACTTAAAATTCCACAAGCCCAGGCTCAAAGGGTGGGAGCGAACACTGGGGAATTGGGGGGTGGGGGGTAGACCCAAGTCTGAGCAATGTGGGGGGTCACTGTGGAGGGGTGGGATATGCACAGTGATGTTTTAATACATATAACATACAGTGATCAGTTCAGGGTAATTGACATATCCATCATCCCAAACTTTTATCATTTCTTTGTGTTTAGAACATTTAGTATCCCCCCTCTAAGTATCTGAGGCTATAGCATACATTATTGTTGATTATAGTCATCCTACAATGGTTTAGAACACTAGAATGGACACATTAACTTTTACCATTATTTTGTATTTGATACAAATTATGTATTTATAAATTTAAAAATATACATAAAATTAACAAGTACAAAAATATTTTTTATTGAATGTAAATAATGATATACTTCCTTGAATACACAATTTTCATGGTAACTAATCCAGGTGGCTGTCTATACTTTTGAAATTTTCAGCTGCCTTCCATTGACAGCATTTTTAATTAAGTAATTTCTTTCAAATACAATATTATGAAAATAGTAAAATGAAAATTATAATCTTGTAATTCCCTTACAAACATTTCATCACATAAAGGAGCTAGAGAAAAGTGGCAAGATGCTTTCAAAGAGTTATATTTTTATCTGCAAAATTTGGCCAGCTGACGAAATCTTTGAGGATGCTTATTTAATAACATTCATTGAAATTTTGGAAGTTGTAGTTATATTGAAAAAGAACCTTTTTTATTAGAAGTTTCTTAAAGAGTAAATTATATATTTAAACTCCATCCTTATAATCTTTCACATCTAGTTTTAATTATTCATCCTTGATAAAGGAATACTTTGTCATACTGCCACTTTTTAGCAAACGTTTTGTAAGTAATAATTCAATTTAAAACGATGACAGTGCTTTCAAAACAATAATAAAGATTACTGTGAATAGATGCTGTAAGCAATACAACTAAAAAACTGCTAGCTTTTGACACAGAAATCTCTGTTTTGTGCTTTGCCATTTAGTAGGTTTGTAATTTGTGTCAAATCACAATCTATGAGCCTCGGATCCTTCCTATGTAAGATGACCATAGAACACTGGTCCTATTGTTCAGGATTTCATATTAAATGAAAAACAACATTTTATAAACTAAAGAGCTGTATGTTAATATTTTTATCTCTGCTACAAAACAGGCACAATTTTAACGTACTACAAATTTTGATGTTTTCCCAGGCTAACAACACACATGAGACATCCAACACTTTATTATAAAATGGGCTTTGTGTTAGATGATTTTGCCCAACTGTAGTCTACTGTAAATGTTCTGAGCACGTTTAAGGTAGGCTAGGCTAAGCCATGATGTTTGGCAGGTTAGGTGTGTAAAATGCATTTCTGACATAATTATTTTCAACTTACAATGGGTTGAGACATAGCCACTTTGTAAGTAAAGGAGCATCAGTATTAGAAAGTACCAAAGAATTGGGAGTCAGGAGGCCTCAATTTATGTATTTGTTCTGCTATTGAATAATTTTTGCAGTGTGGGGGAAAAAAAATCCCTCCTATGGGTTCTATTGGATTTGTCCCTGAATAATAAAAGGACAATTCCAGCTGAAAATGCCCTGAATTTAATCATACTTTTCCATGTACATGTTTATGACTATAACACAGATTAATTTTCATGTAACTTCTGTACTACCTCACTATTTACAGCTGCAAATTTCTATTTCATATGTGCCAAGGATCTGAAGGAGAGTCTATAGCTTACTCCTTTGAAGCCGTGTGGGAACAATTTTGTGATTCATGTTAGCTTGGTATGGCATTTAATGCCAAGTGGCAATCAAAGCCTCTGTCCACCCTCCAAAGAATTGAAATCTTGATTTTAATTTCGACATTTAGCTAGGAGAGAGGCTGGGATATGCTCATTACATGACCCCAAATCTGATGCCCAATGCAATGAAGTCACTAACACTTTACTTGTTACACATTCATGTCTCAGACATATGCAGGAGTAACATTGTTTTGGTCCTTAACTAACAAGGAAAATGAAGACAAATGATTCTCTCTTAATTCCATATTCTATGAGACGCTTGGTTCAGCATCAAAGGCAAATGAAGTGAGCGCTCAAACCAAAACACCCTTCTTGTTCATCCCCAACCCCCCTCCCACCCTGAATTGATAGAATTACCTAAACTGTTAAGATCAAGTAGAATTTATGCTCCTTATTCTTGTTTACTCCCTTAGCATATGTTGCTCTGATAATTTTTCGAGCAGAAAGCAACACCGACAATCTTACTGTTTCATTAAAATTTCCAACAGAAAAATGAATGGTCTATTGGCCAGATCTCATGGCTTTCTCCCAGTACATCTTGCACCAAATGTTTTCCAAAATGTACTAGCTGGCTTATTTAGAAAATATTTTTCTCATGTTACAATTATAGTATTAAAAATACATATAATTTTTTTCTAAGTCAAACTTAAAGTAGAGGGACCAGTGCCAACTTAAATACATGAGTTAATTTCCTGAAAAGCTCACCGTTTCATTTTTCTTTTTATTAGAAATTCCTTCAAAATATTTAATGAACATTCATTCTTTCATTTATTCATTCGGCAAGTATTTATCAAGTGCCTCTGTTTTGCCCACACTATTCTAGGCAGGAGAGATAACACGTTAAAACAAATGAACTCACTGACCACATGGTGCTTACAAGACACAGAAAATAACTAATAAAGTTAGACAGTAAAACCTCAGGAAATAATAATTGCTATGAAGGGAGCAATGAGGAAGAATCTTTCAAAAGTGTAGCATCTCTATGGTGTATCAATTCAGCAGAGCTTTGAATGAAATGGAGTCAGCATTTTTTAATTCACCCATGCATTTTCATGAGCTTCTGAATTTATATTAAAATTGAGGAATTCATTTAATAAATATTTATTGAGTAACTTTACTTCATGCAGTGATTTTTATGACTATTGGGTTTCTATTTCATTATCAGGATTTCATATTTTGAACTTTCCTTATCCAGCAAAAATAGGAGATACTGTTCTTAGTCATCAGTATCACCAGGAGGGCTTGTTAAATCACAGATCACCGAGTGCCATCCTCAATATTTTTGACTCTGTAGGTCTTGTGTGGAGCCCTAGAATTTGCATTTCTCAGTTTTATGAATGTTGGATTATATTTTCTTTAGGATCAGAATTACATGCCTTGAATTTATGTTGTTTCAGCAATAGCAGATGATACTTGAGGAATGAGGTGGCTCACTTGGCTTCACTATAACTCAAGGCAAAAGGCCATGCCCCACCTCTTGCTACATTGAAGGACAGTTGTGCAGGTTTTTAAAATATAACTAGACTGCTGTTGTTTTATTGTCTTATGGTGATTGGTTCCAGTAGCCTGTTTTAAATTGTCATCCTCTTATTCTTTGATGGTGTTTTATTCAAACAGGGCCCTATTCTTTTTAGTTACTTCTTTTTTTCCCTTACCCTGAGTCCTCCAAGGGACATGTTCATTTTCTAATGTGTCTACTTCTTTCCTAGAATAGAATCTTTCAAGTCTTCCCTTGCTTATCCTGTGCACCCTTTGTCTTCCCGGTAGCCAAGAACCTATGTCAGACCTGTCCTTAGGATTCTCTACACAGGGTGGATCCTTCCCTTGTCAGGAACGTAGATGATGCATCTCTATTCCAATATAGTTCCAACCTTACAAATTTCTGTACTTTTTGAAACATAGCAGTCTAAAATTTGTTCTAATTATATATTATTTATTATTACCATCATCATCATCATAACTGTATCCATCACCTTTTAGTATCAAACTATATTATGGTCATCCTGCTCAAGAATCTGTTGTTGATTGAGATACAACATCCTTGACCCTCACTGACCCTCAGAAGTAGCTAGAATCAGCCAAATGTTAATAAGACTTCAATCTTGTCAGGGGCCTTCTGTCATAACTAACCTGTGAAGACACACCATCAGCGCAGGGCTATCTAGCCATTTTAGAAAGTGTATGTCTGTTTATGAACCCATCAAAATGTATTACAGCTACACTTTCAGTAATCTCTGCTTTTTAATTGCAACCACTTTTATCTACTTGGCACCTAGCAATCTCTCCTCAAACAGGACTTCCTATGGTCTAAAACCCAGAAGACTAAAACACTTTGGAATGTGGCTCAGAGACTTAGAAAAAACAGGAACTTCCTACTCCATAACCACAGATTTGGAAAAGCTTTTGAAAAGGAGTGGGTGAGTAACTATAGAAAAAGACACAGAGTTCCTTGGAAAGAAACAAATTCCCAGGAGAATCGATGATTGACAGAGGGTTGTATTATACCATAATTCATCAATGAGAATATTCTGATTTATTATTAAAATCCTGCCCTTCATTTTCTTAATTATGTCCAAAGGTCTTAGGAAAGAGCAGGTGCCTCAGTCTAATTTATGTGAAAATAAACCTCATGTTAATTGCATGAGATTAATTAAATCACTAAGTTTAGAAAATAAAGAAAATGAATTGCTATTTAAGGTCAAAACAGAACTAATCTATAAGAGAATTCCTTGATGTGAGAAGAAAAATATGGGAAACTGAAGTGACCAGAACTTGTAGCATCTCCGGACTTGAGCTGAAATTTTCCTCCTATCATGAATAAGCACGGTGTTGTTCCTTTATACTGCTGCAGAGCACTTTACCACACACTACAGGATGAAGGGATAAAGGGCAGGACAAGTCATTTGAGTATTGCCTGGGCCATTGGGTGGAGGGAGACAGGGAAGTGGTAAGAAGAATTTGCTTCTGGGGGATATTTGTCAATTTCTGATGTTACCTTTGGCTGTCACTACTGGGAGATGCTACTGACATCTAGTAGTTGGGGCCAGGAACGCTGCTAAATGAACTGCAATGCACTAAACGGGCCGCCACAACAAAGAACTATGGGGCCCAAATACCAGTAGTGCTCAGATTGAGAAACCCTGCCCCAGAGCAGCTGTTCTCAAACCTCAGTCATTGGTATCACCTGGAGGGCTTGTTAAATCACAAATTGCTGAGTACCATCCCCAGTAGTTTTGACTCAGTAGGTCTTGGGTAGAGCACTAGAATTTGCATTTCTCAGAAGCTCCCTGGTGATGCTAATGCTACTTGTCTGGGAATCACAATTTCACAACTACAATATTGACTTAAATCATTTGAATATAACCATTCATAAAATGCTACGCTTTTCCTTCCATACCATCTATCACATCTATAATAATAAATGTAACGTCTGTCTTCTCTTCTACAGTCTAAACTCCCTTAGAGCAAGGTCTGTCCAGTTAGGCACTGCATATTCACATAACAGGCACCCAACTTTCCAGCAAATAAAAAATTCTTCAATTTAAGTGTTAAGAATACTGTTACAATGTTTCCAAGTCTATGAGTTATCTGTTTTTGAGCCCATTTTCCTTGCAAAACAACAACAAAATGCTTGTTAATGAAGGGTTATTAATGAGACAGCACAGGACCAGGACTTGGGCTCACTTCTGACCAAGCGAAGCAGCAACATGGGACAGCATGACCCAGCCTAATTAACTGTAAAAGAGCCAAAACCAAATGACCTCCTATCCACTGAAAGTCAGCCTATATACACGTAAGGAGGGGGCCAAACTGGCTGTCTCTTGAGTTAAATGTCTTCCAGAACCACTGAAGCAAGATGCTGATACTAGCTGATAAAGAACCCGGCTGCGAAGAAACCGGAGTTGTCCGGATCTAACAGCCTCAAGCCAGAATAGACCCCTACACTGACCTTATCCTGACTTTTCCCTCATTATAACCTAATTTTAACGCTAAGAATAACTCCCAAAGATGGAGATTTAACATGCTAATGAAACAGAACTATGCAGGTGCAAGAAAATGTCCACCTCTACATGCCTGTATGTCACGCTTTTCCCACCTAAGCCTCTTTAAAACTCTCCCTTGTGAGAGTCAGCCTGAGACTTTCCCCTTGTGCTGCCTCTCTTGTGCTTGAGCCTGAGCCCCAATAAAGCCTTGCCTGTGACTCCCATTTGGCCTCTTGTCAATTTCTATTGCATAGCGAGCCAAAGAGCCTGCACCAGTAACATTGACAATGAGAGACAAAAGTCTGGGGAGGGCACTTACTGCTGTTACGTAGCTTCTGCCTAGAAGGCTGAAAGCATCAGTCAACAAACCTGTGCTCAAATTGTTTTAAGCCTTTAAAAATGCATCCTAAAATACTGATGCATGTGATTGATATTAATGAAAATTATGTGACTGTCTTATAACTCGGCCTTTTCAAATCAAGGAAAGGACTTATTAGAACGCAATGTTAAATTTTTAAAAATGATTTTTTATTAGCATGACTGTATAACAAAAAAGACAATCTAAACAAAGTATAAGTGAACAAAATATTTTCTAATACAGACTAGTAATAATTGTTATACATCTTTAATCTTATTCAGACAATGCTATCCTTAGTTTTCTAACCTGGTATTCTCAGATAAAACTAAAGCCACATAGTGTACAAAACTGTTAAAGACAAATCAGATAGATGATGGCTAAATGTTATAATTCTGAGTGTTAATTGCTCCATTTTTTCCCTAACACTTCTGTCAATAATGGAATCCTCTTGGAAAAAAATGTTTTTCTGAAAATAGTTTTAACATAGTTGCAAGGGAGAGCTACTCTATATAGATTTGAAAAAAGATAAAATGCATTTAGTAAATTTATCTTTAGATTTGTGTTTAATTTGAAGTAAGATATCTCTTAGTAATCATCAAAGGCACTAAATAAATGGCATCTTATTCTACTGTTTTCTCTTTTGTAATCTACTGATATGCAAATAACCAGAAAAATCTGTCTAAAGCACTACTTTGATCTCCTCCTCTCTTGCAAACTTTAAGCAGCACCCCACTGAACACTGGATGTTAACAAAAAAACGTCTGGCTCCAGAAAATCAAGAATTGGGCTAACTCAGAAACATTCCCACAATAATACCTGGAAATACTGAATTAAATACACACACACACACACACACACACAATGATAGTATAGTTGTACTTGCAAGATTTAAGGAAGAAGTAGAAATATCTAGCAACAGGTAGCCAAGCTGACCGGCGAGAGCTGAACATTGGACTGGGATACGATACAAGAGTTGAATATTTATGCTGTAACAGGGAAAAGAGGCCCTGGATCGACAAGAACTGGTGGGTTAGTGCTAGGTCTGGAGCCAAGAGAGAGACACATGAAGCCTCAGGAGTAGCAAAATGCTGTTTATTTGAGCATCTGGGTACAGATGGGTGGAGACCGAAAAAAGCGTCCACAAGAGACAAGGGGAGAGTGGTGGGTTTTATAGGAGGTTTGGATGGAAGTTTGAGGAGGGTGAATTTTTTTTTCTGAACATTAACCAGTTCTGTAACCAGTTCTGCAGTGGTCAGAGTTAGACTTACAAACTCGGTCTCTCCAGACTCCTGTCGGTATTGTTTCACAAGCTTTATGGTCACTGTCTAAGTTTTCCATTAATCGCTAATGGAAATGGAATGTATAGCACTCCGTCCTATACATTCTTTCCTGGTTTCCACCCTAAGCAAACCTAACAGTTAGAACTGAGACTACTGCACTCAATCTAAGATGGCAAGGAAGTGCAAGCCAGTGAAGACAAAAATCTTATAATGCAAGAAATTAAGAAGAAGCCTGCCTTAACCTGGGTCAGAGAAAAAATCCTAAAAGTTTCTCATGATAAGTCAAATTACTAGGCCACTGTTTCTTCACAAGTTTGGAGTCTACATTTATGCTAACTATGTTATGTGGGAAACTCAAAGCCAAAAAGCAGTTACATTTCAAGTTCTCGATAGCCACATGTAGCTAGCTAACGGCTACCATATCAAACATTGCTGGTCTAACGTACAAACCAGGTAAGTAATATTCAAACATCTAGGGTTTCCCAGATAAACATAATAATCATTTACCCTAAACATGAACAGGTGAAAGTAGGAAAGTTGTCCAGAAGAGATAATAGATCATCTGACTTCAAATGGCAAATAGACAATTATTGGTCACATAAAAAAGCCCTTCCCAACTTCATGCCCCACAACTTCATATAACAAAATGTTTGCCCACGCTCAAATCCCATATCAATTAGATAACTCTAGGTCATGCATACCATGGCTTGCTGAAGAACTCAAGCTGGAAATGTATGTTTAATCCTGACTCTGGAGTCACACAGCACTATCATTCAACTCACTGTTGGCTCTTAACATTACATTTATCTATTCCCCCTGCTCTGTTTTATTTTTCTTGTGACTAATTTTATAATTTCATTTTATTGGATTTGGTTTTATTGCTTACCTCAAAATCTTTCTGGAGTTAAGATAATAAACTGTACTCTTAAATAATAAAATATGCATAACACTAAATCAGTGGGAAGAAAAAATATGGACAAAAAAGAAATACCTGGGAAAAGAGGAAGAAGGGAATAAAATAAATAAATGTAGCTCTATATGGCTCATATAGTTGAAGATTCCATTGAACTTTCTGAAAACCAATATAAGAGAAAAACAATGCCAGTCCAATAATCCTTACTAGCTTCATGAAAGAAATGTATTTGTTCTTAGAGAGGAAAGTTTTCTTGTCACTAAATTCACTTTTCATATATTATGAAATTCACTTTTCATATAATATGTGGAACACTTATATATGCATGCACACACACACACACGTACACATTGTTTCTTTCTCAATGGCAAATTTCTCCAAAGCAGATAGTTTATTTCATGGGCTTCATACTAAGAAAAAAAAGTTATTCAAAAGACCTAGTTAATTCACAAAATGAAGATTAAGTAGCACCTAAAGTATTTCCTTTCAAAAGTATGTGATTATAACAGTAAAAATCAAAACCAACAACTTTGTAATTCTATAGTGGTATTCCAGTGTGAGCTAGCATTTAGAAGGGCAGACTAAAATTTCTAATATGATCTAAAATGTTTATCAAGTTTTATATCTTTTCTTCTTTTAGACTGTTTGGTTTATGGATTTTATATGTTTAAATTTAAATATATCCCAGGTCTTCATTAAGAGCTCCATTTTGTACTCCAACTCAGAATAGCTATCTGGAGATATATATATATATATGTGTGTGTGTGTATAGTAATTTAATTTTCTTTAAGGTTAAGAAATAAAACCATTTTGCCCAATTGTATGGAAAACAAGATAATATTTTAATAAGAATTTCATTTGTTTCTAATAACTGCCACCTGGGAGAAAGCCAAAGGTATTTATTAATAGATTCAGGGAAACTAAAATACATTTCTTCAATACCAAATAACCTACTTTACATCATTTTGGTAGAAATAAAACTGAATTTATTAATATTTGGTAAAATGTTTGAATTCTATTTGTGAGTAGTATTCTAGAGTTATATTTTCCAAGATAAAAATATTCTGTTTTTTAACTGTGGTAAAATATATATAACATGAAATTTACTATTTTAATCATTTTTAAATACAGATCAGTGGCATTAAGTACATTCACATTGTCAAGCAACCATCACTACCATCCACGTCCAGAGACTTCCCATCATTTCAAACTGCAACTCTGTACCCGTTAAATAATACTTTCCCACTATTTTCTCCCCCAACACCCTCCTCACCACTATTCTACTTTCTATCTCTATGAATTTGACTGTTTTAGGTACTTTGTATTAGTGAAATCATATGATATCTTTGTGTGTGGCCTTTTATGTTTGGCTTATTTCATTTAGTGTAATGTTTTCAAGATTCATCCATGTTGTAGAACACATCAGAATGTCCGTCCTTTTTAATATTAAGAATATTCCCTTGCATGTATATACCACATGTTATTTTTATATTAACCCATCAGTGTCCATTTGGTTGCTTCTGCCACTTGGCAACTGTGAATAATGCTGCTACAAGCACTGGTGTACAAATACCAGGTCAAGTCCTTGCTTTACACTTTCCATCCTTCTGAGTGGTGACATTTCTATGTCATATGTCAATTCTATATTTAACATTTTGGGAACCACCATGTCTTCCACAGTAGCTGCACTCCCACCAGCAATGTACAAAGGTTCCAATTTTCTCACATCCTTGCCAACAATTGTTATTTCGGGGTCTGTGTGTGTGTGTGTGTGTGTGTGTGTGTGTGTGTTTAATGGATAACAACCATCCTAATGGGTGGGAAGTGGTATCTCATTGTTTTGATTTGCATTTCCCTCATGATTAGTGATATTTAGCATCTTTTCATGTGTTTATTCTCACAATTGTTTTTATCCTGGCTTTTGTTTAATTTGAAATTCCATCCACATTAACAAGCCTATATCTTCTTTTTTTTTCAGCTTGAAAAAAAGTCATATAAAAGTCATATAAAAAGACTTACTATTTTTAATGTATACTATAAAACAAATACAACTTTCACTCTTGAAATGTTTGAATGTCAGCTGTTTGGCACTATGTGGTGCATGAATGCATTTAATAAAATAAAACACATGTTATAAAAAGAAATTATATTGTATTTGAATGAAAATTTAGACACAAAAATGCTATATCATTTTTGTGTGTTTCTGGTAACAGCTCTTACAGTACTACAAAGAGAGTCGTTTATCACCTTCAAAATTCATACCTATTTTCTACAGAATGAACTTAAATGTTTCAGTCATATTTTTAATATGATTTAACACCCTGTAGTGCAAGCTGTTGTTTACTACATGACTAAGGTAAAGGGATATTGGATTATGAATATTTAAGTTGCCACCTGTTTTCCTATCCAGCATCATTTTCCAATTTTCAAAGCACCACACAGACATTTATCTGCGGGACTGTTGTAGTCATAAATAACTTAGATAATACTAAAGTGGTACTTACCAACCTGAACACTTGGGGGGATGAAGCTGTTCTGCTCTGTTAACTCCAGCGAGACCATCTATTACCACACTTCACTTAAACAACTTGTGTCACTGAGCCTCTTTGAATCATTTTTTCACTCCACTTTGCTTCATAGACTCTTCTTTGTATTTTTCATTTTATTTTAAATCTATGTCATGATTTGAATCTCCAGGGAAGATCTGAGTGCTCTCTTCAGCTACTTTGGCTGATAAGCATTGCTTTACAAATAAGCAGTGGCTCCGGAAGACAGTGTCGGGGCATGAGGTGAGGGTGGGTGGGGCACTGGGTCAGTTTCAGTCCTCTTTACAAAGTGTAGTAGAAATTGGCAAATACATTTCTTCTCTAACGCCGAAAACCTACTTAAAAGGTTACAATCAAGGGGTGGTCTGCATGTGTAAAGGAGCAGAAACAGGGTTTAGGTTGCTTCTTCATCTGCACACTAGAAGAGAATGATTCACAAAGCAATCTCCTTGGTGATATGGGGGCATTCACCCTATTTCCCATCATTTTGGGTTAATTCAAACATCTTTTCCATGAAATCGTGTAGAAGGCTGGATTAGATGATATTTAAAGTCCATTATGACTCTAAAATTCTGCATTTCATTTGGTATGTAATTATCAATAAATGATACTCAGGCTTAATGTTAGCCAGTCAAGTAGTTAATCACCAATGAGACTATATTCTGCTTTCAGAGAAATACTATATCTTTCACTTTGTGAAATTTCTGCATCTTACATACTATTAAACCAAAAGTTTGAATTTACTGTTGGTGGGATGGGTTATTATTTGAGTAGAATAAATTATTAATTGAACTGAAGATGGTTCAGCTTAGACATGCTTCATACATATCTAAATCCCTACCTCAAAAGCATAGTTGTGCACATAAACTGAATGAAGTTTAAGAACTGGGAACAAGAAAACTTTAAATTAGACAAATAGCTTTCCATGTTTTTACAACTTTCAAGTATTTGTTTTTGTCTTTTCTAATTTTTAATAGAATTGTTTTTTAGTACCTACCCTGTCCTCTGCAACATCCAAACATCAATACCACGTCAAAATTCTAAACGGGCCACAATAAATGGTATTTAAAAGTGGTTGATTGATTGAATCTAATATTTGAGCTCTGACAAGTGTGCCCACGAATGCATCAATTATCTGAAATCAGGTCTTTTCTAATTGAGACTTGCACTCTTATCTCAATATTTTAATCTTTAAATTATGTCATTTAAACATTTTGACATACCACCTCTGTAAGTTATATTCAACACCTAAGAATTAAAAAAAAATCAAAACAATCTATTTATAATTTACTGGTCTCTAGATTAAAAACAGTTAATAATATTAAAACCCTAAACTCTTATACATAAATCTGTAGACAGAAATTTAAACCAAATGCCATCAGTTTTATCCATTGCGCTTAGTTTGTACGGGATGCCGAACACAAGAGCAAGCACATAGTGTATGTTCAACATGATACTGTTTGTAGAACGATCACTTCCTAACTGATATTACAGATTTTTATCACCATTCTTTTCCCAATATATTCATTTTGTTTTGCATTGCTATAGACTTTATATTGGTATCTCCAAAAAGTATTTTTCTCATTTCGACCTAACCTTTCTATTATTACCAGAGTTGTTTCATAAAACAACAAAAAAAGATATTTCCACTCACAATAACATCTGTCTAAATGCTTTTACTTAGAGAAGAATTAAAATTTGTCTGCTACTAAAAGGGATCCCAGAATTTTATCCTTTTTAACATTTTACCACTTATTTTCAAACTCTGCAAGTCATAGTGATACCTTTCTCATTTTTTTTCATCTGTCTAGAATGTTCTTGCTCACAAAAACTCAAAGTTTGGAGTTCACAGATTCCACTGGTGCTAACATACATAGTCTGGCACTTTTTGTGTTGTTCCTGGTCCAAAGGATTTCCTCTATTTCTTGCAAATTCAGTCATGTCATTTAAGAATAACAGGATATTTTCACTTTATAAATTATGTGAGACTGTAAAAGTGATTATGCAAACTAAAATTATGCAAAGGGATCAATAATCAGTAATTTTTTTAAAGCATTAAAAATTCTCTTACTGCCAGTTGTAAATATATGAGAAAATGAACAAAGGTAGTAAAACTAATATTTATTCAGTACAATGTAATTTGACACATTAGAAACATTAAGAGTTAAAGTATTCATTTTCTGGGTTTTCTTGGTAAAAAACTTATCAAGAGCATTTTGAACAGTGCTTGCCTTTTTTTTCCTCATATATAATTTAATGATACAGAGTGAGTATCTTTTCTATGCATTGAGAATTGTCACATACTTTTCTAAGTTTGGATCTACTTCCAACATTTTATCTTTTGTATCTTAAACGTTGTGAAATATCTGAGAGTTCCTTTAATGTTAAGTTTCTAGTTCCTTTAATGTCACCTCCTTTGAAACATCCTCATCCTTTTTCTCAAAACCATTTTCCTCATTTGTGTTGATATCATGGACTGAATGTTTGTGTCCCCCACTCCCCATAGTAAAATATTGAAAACTTCACCCCCCCATGTGGTGGTTATTTGGAGATAGATCCTTTGGGAGGTAAGTAGGGTTAGAAGAGATTGTGAAGAGGGTCCCTGGTCTGACAGAATTGGCGTCCTTATAACAAAAGACACTAGAGAGATTGCCACTCTCTCTCCTCCGTGTGAGGATACAGTGAGAAGGAGGCTGTCTGTATGCTAGGAAGAGTCTTCACCAGGAACCAAATGATGAATATATACATATGTAATGTATATCATAGCCTTAATACTCAAGAGTTTTTCAACATATCTTAGAATAAATAGCCAAGAAATATAAAATAATTGAACCAATATATAATAAATTACATTAGATGAAAGAGGCCCATCATTAACTAGAAAATACATACTATATATTTATTTTCATCATTAAACTGGCTGACCATTGAAAGCACTTGGAGTGCTATTTTATAAGTTTAACATTCCCAGAAGCAAATTTAGACCTACCTGCATCTAATCTTCATGGATGTAGTCTAAGGACCTATGTTTAAATGTCCTTGATGACTAGCAGAATTTGGCAACCACTGGATAGATGGTCCGCGTGCTTTGAAAATTAATCAGGTAATGAGGATTGCAATAGTAAGTGAGCTTTTAAATTGCAACTTTTACAAAGAATTGGAACAATAGGAAAAAGTGAAGGAAGGATCACAGAATAGGATTGCATTCCAGGCATATAATAAGAAAGGGGGGGGAATTAAATAGTAAAAGCATATTAACAACCATGGCATGAGGTATTTAGAAGAATTTAACCCCAAAACATGGATAACAGGTATGTCTAAGCTTTGGAAAGATAAGAGAACCATAGTTCCACAAAGTTGAGAGTAATGATGGAAGACTATCTGGGCAGGGAATTTATAGTGACAAAAATGGGCAGACTGGACCAAAACAAATATGCTCCTGTTATTGATGCTCAGTGTGGCCCTACTCTAAAGGCCAAAATCAGCCTGGTATACATATTTGTCTTTCATGAAACTTTCCTTACGTTTCTCAACCCATTTGTAAGTTTCAAAATCCATCAGAACTCTGAAGGCTTTCACAGAGGAAACTACCTTCCCTGACTCTTCAAGCCCACAGTCCCTTCTCCGTAGGATCTAGGTAAATGCTGTGCAGTGACATTGCCCTCCAGTGAATGAAGCCCACAGATGTGTCTTCCCCTCCTAAGCCCATCATACATGGGGTCCTGGATTGCTTTCTGTAATATTAGAACTACAGTCACAGACCCCATCCTCAGAAGGGTCAATTTATTTCCTTTAGGAGAGTACTCCAATTTGTTCACATGAATACATGCCACTGTGCTTCCCAGACTGCGGAATAGACTGCTGGGTGGAGCAGGTGAACACAACACACTTTCTGATAGTTTATTCTAACGGTAGGAATAGTGCATAGTACAGCGATAGAGGCCACTGTCCGAGCCCAGAGAACTCGAAATACTGCAGCAATCAGCTTCTGCTGTCTTTTGGGCTATACAGAGCCTACCGAATTCATTCACACAGCACAATTGTATGTAACTCCTACACACTCGTAGGTTCTGGAGATTGAGAAATAACACCTAGAAGGATTTATGGTCTATTAATAGAAATTCTATGTGTAATTAAACCTCCATTTAAGAATTGTCATCTTTTACATGGCAAGCAGACACTGAAATTGAGCGAGTGTGTTTAAGGGAGCAGTGGGCAGCTCTACAAGGCTGGGTGGAGAAGGAAGGTACAGGAGGGTGAGAGGTTTGGAAACGTCCAATCAAGGAACTGACCCTAATCAGAGTCATGAGACACAAATCAGTGTCTAGCAAGTGGATACAGAGAAGAAGGCCATTTCAGGGAGAGAAAGCCAGGTGGACAAACACCTCGCCCTGCTTTTTCAAATACAGACAACGGCTCATCTCCCTCCCTGCATACCCCTTGGACGTTATTTCACCTTTATTTTGGCAAACTCGTCCCTTCAATGAGATTCTGGGCATTCATTTTAAGCGAGTCACATTTGTATACATCTAAAGAAGAGAATGGAACGTCTTCACAGTTTATTACTTCAGCTAAATCCATAATAGCAGCAATGAAATAATAATAAGATAATAACCATTAACACTAATCAAGCACTTCTTACTTACTAGGCACTCTAAGCACATGAATATTATATAAATATAAATATATGTGTGTGCATTCTTTTTGGATCTTTTCAATAGCCTTTTTATAAGGTATTATTTTTGGTTTGACAACATTGATGAACCTAGTGAAGATCTGAGGAGTTAAGAAACATGAGAAATCTCATATGGCCGAATTTCAAACCTATGTTCATCTACCTTCAAAGTTTGAGCTCTTTAAACACTTTGCCACACTGTCATAGAAATAGTCTGAGATTCAAAATTCAATCTATGTTCTTAGTTGTTAATAGAACAGTGCATCAAATATTTCAGATAGTACTTACAGAGCGTGTTTATTCCTTTTGGAATGATCTCCAAAGAGTTTTTGTCTGTTAAAAATATCATTTTATGCACTTTTTTAAAATAAAGTAAAAAAAAGTACTTTGTACTTTTGAGATAGATAGCAAATTTACTTAAACACTTGGAAAATAATTTTAACATGCAATTATAAGGGGAACACATTTCCAAATAGCGTGAGAGTTTAGAGATAAACAGAGGGAGACACACTATTTGGCAAAATATATTGCATTTCTACTCATATTATTAATTACCTTAAAAGAAAAAAAGGAAACCATAGCTAAAATTTCTGAAATATTTCCTAGAAATATAGAACATACATCTATTCTTGCCAGAGTGTGTATATTGTGTGTGTGTGTATGTGTGTGTGTGTGTATGTATGTATGTGTGTTTAACAGCAAAGCATGCTTTTTTGATGACTAAAATATTCTTCCTGAAAATAGAAGAAAAAGGCTGGGTGCTGTGGCTCACGCCTGTAATCCTAGCACTTTGGGAAGCTGAGGTGGGAGGATCACTTGAGGCCAGGAGTTCAAGACCAACTTGAGCAACATAGCAAGACACTGTCTCTACAAAAGATAGAAAAATTAGGTGGGCATGATGGAGGATGCCTGTAATCCCAGCTATTGGGGAGGCTGAGGCAGGAGGATTATTTGAGCTCAAGAGTTTGAAGTTACAGTGAGCTATGATGATACCACTACACTGTAAACTGGGCAACTAAGTGAAACCCTGTCTCAAAGCAAAACAGAACAAAAACAAAAACAAACAAAAAAATAGAAAAATAATTCACTTAGCATTAAACATAGAGGGAATATTTAAGTTGTTTTCTATGGTTAATATCTAATCCCAAGAAAACTCAGAAAAGTTTTCAAATTGCCTGTGATGGTAATGATAGTAAGGGTAAACCCATAGCCAAAAAGGCATTGGCAGAAGCCACTCTTCTACAGTCTAGAGTCTAGCAGTAGCAATATTGGTCCAATCTCCATGAATGTTTTCTGTAGCACTTGCCAAAAATCTTTGCTCCAAAATAGGCCAGAGCTTCAAAGTAAGGATTGCACCAAAATATTTATACCTTCTTCAGGATAGGTACAAACACATAAAATAACAGATCAAGTATTCCCTTCACTGTGAAGCTTGTCTTGAGCCCTCTTATCGAAAAGAGTTCATCAGTGCTCCTGTTTGCTCCATTCTGTGTGGTATGTGGCTCTGTGATAGCAGCTGTTACCCCATATCACCTGCACTGGCAGCTTCTGAGGATATGGGATCAATTTGATTCACTCTAGTACTCCCAGGACCTAATTCAATGCGTGGGAAGTAGTAGATGTTCAATCAACTTTATTTAATGAAAAAGGACAATTTACTTGATCATGATTTGAATCAGTTTCATAAGCTTGGTGATGAAGATGGAAGCAATTTTTCAAATTCTCAATTATAAATTAATTACATGACCTAAAACTAGGAACTCCTAGGAAAACTAGGAACTAACTCAGGAACTTTCATACCATAACTTCTGTTTTTGGTCCTATTAGCTTTTGTTGCTTATGCTATTGCTGTCTAATGTATAAATTATACTCCCACCATCACTTGTATACATAGCTATTAATAATTTTCAGATCCCCTTAATATTTACTACCCCAATCTATTTCTGAGGCAAATTGAGACAAAAGCTATGACCAGATTATTTAAAAACAAAGTGGTCCACAATGCATAGAAGTTATTTATCTGAAGATATATGGACAATGACTCTTAGAATCAGGCTGGAATTCAAGTCTCTAGAAATGTATGAAATCTCAAAAAACAGAAATTAGAATTTGGATCTAAGCATGGCAGTCATGATGTCTGAATGATAAATGAAGGACGAGTCTTAGTTAAATAAATTTAAGCAAGAAGCTCATTTAGACAACTTCATCACGGAAAATGCCTTTCCTTTTGTTCCAAGAGAATAAAGAAAATAGATGGAGTTAGTGAAGGAAATGGGAGCAAAATACTGTGTGTTCACTTTGTGAGGCCCTGTGGGTAGTTCCAGGGTAAAGGGCAGCAATATGTTAGCCCGATGTTCTATTTTTAAAGTGAAATCAAGAGAATATAAAACATTTAGTGAACATAAATCTTAACCATTACAGAAAAAAATGTGTGTTACACAGAGAATAGTATTTTCTTAATAGGATTAGTGACATCATGGAAATAGAAAATTTATTTGTTTTTCCTTTCTTCTTTTTTTTTTTTTCCTGAGATAAGAGTCTAGCTTTATCACCCCAGCTAGAGTGCAGTGGCATCATGATAGCTCACTGCAACCTCAAACTCCTGGGCTCAAGTGTTCTTCCTGCCTCAGCCTCCTGGGAAGCTGGAACTATAGGTACATGCCACCATGCCCAGCTAATTTTTCGAGTTTTTGTAGCGACAGCAGCTCACTCTTGCTAAGGCTGGTCTTGAACTCCTGACCTCAAGCAATCTTCCTACCTTGGCCTCCCAGAGTTCCAGGATTACAGGAGTGAGCCACCATGCCTGGCTGCAAATGTATTTCTTTTAGTTATGGATGCACCTTTGCTTTTATATGTATACACACACATGCAAATAGCCTAATCAGTCTTGCTCAAATATAGAAAGTCATTAAGATGACAGAAATCGATGAAATGAATAAAATTCTCTTTATTGATTTTTAATTGGCTATAAACATATGGAACATTTAAAAGGAAATCCATACTATTGATTGCATTCATTCATTTCTGATGCTAATGCATGAAAATGGAGAATGCACTTCATTCATACTTCATGAAGCATTTCTGTAAAAATTATTGCATTAGAACAAAAATAATAATAATAACAATACACAAACTGAATTATGTATTCATGACTGTTAATCTCATAATGAGGTGGCTGTCAACCACAGGAACGAAGATGGCCTCCAATCCTTAGTGTGCGAGACAGAAAATAGGGACCCTTTCTTCATGGAGGAAAAAGGAAAGATTCTACTTTGTTTGGTTCAGATGACAAGCCACTTCTGGATGGATCACCTTATCCTGAAGGATGTGCTATGCTGTCAATCTGGGTCATAACTAGTTGTAGGATTTCTTAATCTTGGCACCATTGACAGTTTGGGCCAAATAGTTACTTGTTGCAGGAGGGCTGTCCTGTGCATAGTCAGATGTTCAGGAGCATTTGTGGGTTCTACCCACTGGAAGCCAGGAGCACCCCCATATCTGAAACAATCAATGATGTCTCATGGTTCAGTGTCTGCTAAGAGGCAACACTGCCCCATTGATAACTACTGAGTTAACACACACACACACACACACACACACACACACACACAGAGTGACATATGCCTTTTAAACAATGACCTCTAGAAAGTAATTCAAATGATTTCAAGTTTACAAAATTAAATTTTAATCTATCAATCCTTTTGTCTATTCATCAATAATAATCTATAATATAAGAAAAGAATGGTCCCTCTCCATGGCTATATCAACTCCGTATTGGCACAGATGAGGAAGCTAAAATCTACAGTCCCCCATATAGCTAGATAATAGCAAAACAACTCTTTTTTTTAACATGTATCTTCCTCATTTGAAATCAAGTCTTTAATTTCAAGAAGTATTTCCTAAAAGAAAGTGTGTCTTCTTCTATTCAGATTATAGCCAAGTCTATAACAGCTTAAATAAAAGAGTGCTCAACTGTCGGGGACTGTCACAAAGCTAAGCGTTCTAGCTAACGTTTAAATACACTGGTCTAGAGACTTGATGTTTTCTAAGGAAAGGCAACTGATAGATAACAATGAGTCCCAGGGTAGAAAAATCGAGTACAAATGTTGACTATATCATCTAAAATCCCTTTTTGGTTAATTGTGTTTTGTCTGATTTTCTATTTGGAGTACAGGTAACTTATAGAGCTTTGATTATTAAGTTTAATGGCAATATTTTTGTCAGAATGAAGTACGTGCTCATCTTGGAAAGCAGCTTATTTGCCTTATTAACAATAATTCTGACATTAGTCTATCCAATTTCCCAATCCAACTTCACAAACATCCTGCAGAAATAAAGATTCAGAATGCTAGTGTTCAAAATGTAGTTAACATGAATATTTACACAGCTACAAGTGCCTGGTTGTCCTATTTTTAAATTCAGATCTCCAAGGAGTGAAGAGATAATATTGGGCCTAAAGTGGAGGGTTGATAGCCAAAGTATGTGCATTTGGGGCAAGGTGAGTTACAAATAGGAAAAGGGGTCTGGGTAGAAGTGTTGGGGACCAGCAATGAATATAATCAGCACAACAGAGAGGCCAAAACTTGCAAAGACGTGAGGAATTTGCTGTGATTTTTCTCTACCATTTTTAGATTCCCAGTCCTAAAGTCATAAAAAGCAAATTGCTTTTGGTCAATTCTCACTCAGAGACCACAGGCTTCAGATAGAATGGCATAGGTAGTGTCATTCCTACACCACTGCAGTATCAAACCTCATTCTTGCAGTCCATGCATATTTTGTTTCTATTGAGGTCCCACCCTACTAATGCACAGGAGTTTTTGTTGGGGCTCCAGATTCTATGACTCGCTTATCCTATGCTAAGTCAGTGATCCCACCATAGTCACTGAGCTTTTATCCCTGGGCCCCTTCATCTGGTTGCCTACTCCTTGTTGCCAGAACCCATGCCCAGGTGATGGTATTTGACTGTTTCTCCATGACCTAGTTAAATTCATAGACTTGTCCTCTAGACCAGTAGTCCTCAACCTTTTTGGCCCCAGGGACCAGTCTCATGGAAGACGATTTTTCCACAGCTGGCGCGGAGAGGGGCGGAGTTCTGTGGCCCAGTCCCTAACAGGCCGGGGAACGGTACCTGTAAGTGTCTCTGGGGGTGGAGACTGCAGCTTTAGACTCTTGAAAGCCTCTCAAGGACTACCTTCAATTCTTAGATCTCCAGTCAGAGTCTAATATTTATCACAGCATTCCTGGATTCCTTTTCTTTTGGAAGATATTATTTCATGAAGAATCACAGCTAATTGGCATGAATAATAGCTCTGAATCTCTACGTTGATGTCATCTGATTTTTATTCTCTTAAAATGCTAGTATCACATCCGTTTAACCAACCTAATATAATGTGCCTGGCAGAGTATTGCATGCAGATTGGATCTTAATAAATGAGGAGGGAAATTTATGCCACCTTCCTTCAATATGTTTCATTTAAGTTTTCAGAGTAACTGCCCTGTTCAAGGGAAAGAAAAGAAGATGAAGAAAAAGAAAGCATTCCCATTTAAGTCCTACTTGTCAAATACTATGAATGCAGGAGTCGAATGAGCAGTAAAACACAGAGCAATTTGCTCATCTACCATTTCATGGACACTGGCGATGCGCTGTCTTTATTAAAGTCAAATATGAAAAGAACACCATTCTTGAAAAAGTACTGCCTGAGGCTTTAGTTAGAAAATTCGATACAAAGCAGAGACCTGAGATTATCAATTTAGCTTTTCTCTATCCTTGCTGTAAAAGGAATACTATTCTCTCTTTCATTTCCCCTAGAACATACTACATTTTTTGATTGTTTGTTTGTATTACTTGGTCTTCCCTTTTTCTCATGAATAGTTGAATTACACAAATAAAAAAGTTGAAAACTTTGATTGAGAAAGACCTTTAAAATCTACCTAGATGAAGTGGAGTCACAATGTTACTGTTATCCATTTTTTTCAATGTTAAATAATCTTTTCCCTTTGGTACACTCATATATAAAATATGCTTGTGCTTTAGTTTGTGTATTTCACAATATTACCTTATGAGCATGAGTTCCATGTCCATTAATTATTGAGCAAGGCTTAGGGAAAATATAACTGTAGATCTGGTGACATTTTAGAGATTTTTAGAATTGTCTAGTCCAGGAGTGTTTCTAATATTTGAGCCCCGGTCAGTTAAAGCTAAATAACAAAAATCACTTTTTGAAGCAATTGATTTCACCAACGGATAGATCTGCTCATTAAAAAATATTAAATCGGTCCCAAATCTACCTCTGTCTCACCTCCAACTATAGGTCCTAGTTTCCTCATTCATTTAATTTATTTTCCAACTAGTGATTTCTTTTCAAGTATTTGCCAATGGGTATCTCATAGACTCTGTGTCCCTGATCTTTTTTCTAGGCCTCCACAATAAAACGCTTTCTTTGACTCTTTGTCCTAAAAGGTGCCTTTGCCCTTCCAGTCACAGTCCCTTGAACATGCTCTAGGGCATACATACACATTTTTAAATAACGAAAACAAGAACTGAGCACAGGACCACAGGCATTGCTTTTTCAACAGAGTGGACTGTGATAATCCTAAGTGCCATTTAAGATTCTTTATGACTTTTACTAAAAACCTGGCCCATTACTACCTTATGCTCTTACGGCTCTCGACTGAATTGTTTTTCTGAGGGGAAGGTTATGTTTCCATGTGTATTACCACAAAGTAATTCACTGAACCAAGTGAAGGTTCCAGACACGATCAGATGTGGGGAAGCGGGCATATAAGACAATATCTTAGCTAATGTTTATTCTAATTGCAAAATATGCATGACTGTCTTTTAACATCCTGCAGACACTATGAATATTGTTTCTGGAAAGGGTCATTTGGTTTTTATTCATAGGCACAAAAAATAAATCCCTTTATTTTTGAGCAAACTATATCACACATAAAAGAATCACATTTTTGGATATTATGTTAAGCATTTTTTTTCCCAACCTGTGACAGATGTAAATGTTAAGCATTTTAAACTCTTATTATTGCTCTATTTTATGATCATATCTTGACTTGTCACTTATTTTTCTCATTTTATTTATGAATTTGCTGAATTTTACATACTTTTATAACCTTAATTCATTTCTCAAAGAGAAGGGTATAGTAATGAATATAATTCAGTTCAAATTTCCCAGTAGCCCCCAAATAAGAAAAGTATATGTATATATAAAATGTTTAATTTTTTCTTTTATTTCAAAATTAATATGAAGAAATGAGGAAAAAAATCTTTAAATGTAGAAAGCAAAATAATTTCCCCTTTCATTTATTACAATTTTATTCACAAAAATAAATACAAAGTTTATTATTTCCCTTTCTTTTTTATTCATTTCTTATTTTCTTCCTTCTGTATATTTATTGATCCGTTTTGCTTTTCCCTTTATTTCTGCTACCTACCTACTTATCAATCAATCAATCATCCATCTTTTTTTGATACAGAATTTGTATATATATTTTTTATATCAGCATATTATGGGGGTACAAAAGTTTAGGTTACGTGTGTTGCCTTCCCCACCTTCCTCCCCGGAGTCAGAGCTTCAAGTGTGTCCATCCCTCAAGACGGTGCGCATCGCACTCATTATGTATGTATACACCCATCCCCTCCTCCCCCCGCATCTGCCCAACACCCGATAAATGTTATTCCTATATGTGCACTTAGGTGTTAATCAGTGAAACCAATTTGCTGGTGAGTACATGTGGTGCTTATTTTTCCATTCTTGGGACACGTCACTTAGTAGAATGGGTTCCAGCTCTATCCAGGAAAATTATATAGGTTTTTATACTAATCAAAAATAATGTTTTGTATCTCTGTGGTGTCTATGGTGACCTTTCCTTGCTGCCATTTACTAGCTGTGCAACTCTGGGCAAGGTGCATGCTATCTCTGTGTCTTGGCTTTAAAATATAATTAATAGCATTTACTTCCTAGGATTGTGAGGATTATGTGAGTTAATATATGGAAAAGTGGCTGGAAAATAGTAATAGTAAATATTATTATTATTATCATTAGATTCCAAGTCTCCTTATTTCCTATTGATGTTCGTTGCCTTAAGCTGTTACTGATTTTTGGTGGTTGATTGACAAGACACAGCCCTAAGTCTACAAACTCAGCCCTAAATCTATGTGGAGGCTCAGAGGGAGGAACAGGCATGAAATGGTCTCCACAGCTGGGGAGGAAGGAGCGGAGAAGTGGATAGTGTCCCTCAGTGGGGCAGATGACTCAGTGAACTGCCTTGAAGGAAGAAGGGTCACTGACATCCACCCAGGTGTAGTTGCCTTGTGGCAGACAGGTAGCCTGGTAGCAGGGAAAGAAGATAAACTTAGGAGTCAAGCCAGGCTTTACACTCTAACTCTGCAGCTTCCTAACTGTGTGACCTTGGGCATGTTCCTTAAACTCTTTGAGTTTCCATTTTTTGATGGAAATAAGACAGCCCGCACTGCAGTATTATTGCAGGGATAAAATTAGATAATGTGTGCAATGCTCTTGGCACAGAGAAAATGCTCAATGAACATTCCCTTCCTTCAAATGCTCCCTGGAAGCTCCCTCCCTTGCTCTCACCCCTGGCTCCCCCTTCATCCCTGTCCCCTCCCCACCCTCAGCCACTCCAGAAGCTTGAAAACAGAGTGGGATTAAAGAACATCACGTTGGACTAACAAATGCACGAGCACTGAAGTGGTTGAAGAGAACTATTTAAGCAATAATGAGACTCTCCTGGATACCAAGAGGGAAGAGGCAGGCAGAAAAAATTTGCATAACTCATAAAAGCAATTTTGCCTCGAAAAAAGAGGTAGTGTGCCTTTTTTGTTTTTTGTTTTTTCTTGTTTAGCTTAGCTAGTAATTGCTCTGTCAGTTTCCAGCTGGGCCCACTCTTCAATATTATGGGCTGTACTCTGGGGACAACAGAAAGGAGGAATTTCGGACTTCTGCTCCGGAGCCGAAGAAAAAGGCCTGGAAGAGGCCGCCTACCACTTGTGTTTGGAACTCAGTACGCCGATGGGTATGTGCACATTTGCAATGGAAGGACAGCCTCAAACCGGGTCAGTGAAAGACAGGCACAATAGCAAATGATGACAGTACGAATCTCTGTTTAGTTTCTAAAATTATTTATCTTGTAATATCCCATTCTATCCCCAAATAGTTCTGGAAAGACAGAGATTACCATCTTCAAGTTACAGAGGGGGATGCTGACACTCTAAGAAGTTAAACTGATTTTCCTGGGGTCATGGAGAACAACTAAGCGATTTAAGATTTAAGATTCAGCTGAGCCCTGTGGCTCCTGCCTGGAATCCCGGGATGAGGTGGGAGGATTGCTTGTGGCCAGGATTCAAGGCCAGCATGAGCAATACAGTGAGACTCCAGTTCTAAAGGTCAATGAAACAAAAATTCGCTATAGTCCTAGCTACTCGGGAGGCTGAAGCAGGAGGATCACCTGAGCCCAAGAGTTCAAGGTTACAGTAAGCTATGATGATGCCACTGTACTCCAGGCTGAGTGATAGAGCAAGACCTTGTCTCAAACACTTAAGATTCACATCTAAGATGGTATCTTAGTCTGCTCAATGTATTACAGTTCTTTAGAGAAAAAGAACCAATAGGATATATATAAATATACAAGAAAAATTTATTATGGGAATTGGCTCATATGATGTTTATGGAGACTGAGAAGTCCCTTGAAATGCTGTCTGCAAGCTATAGAACCAAGAAAGCTGATGAGGTCATCCAGTCTGAGTCCAAAGGCCTGAGAACCAAGGGGACCAATGGGGTAACTCCCTGTCTGAGGCCAAAGGCCTGAGAAGGGGGAGGGAGGGCAGAGTCCCAGAGTCCAAGGTTCCGAGATACTAGAGCTATGCTGTCCAAGGGCAGGAGAAGATGGATGTCCCAGCTCCAGAAAAAAGAATAAATTTTCCCTTCCTTCACCTTTTCATTCTATGTAGGCCCTCAATGGATTGGATAAAGCCTACCCACATTGATAAGGGTGGATCTTCTTTATTTAGTCCATGGATTCAAATGCTAACCTCTTCTGGATACACTCTCACAGACACACTCAGAAATAATGTTTTACTAGCTATCTGGGTGTTCCTTAACTCAGTCAAGTTGACATATTAAATTAACCATCACAAGCTGCTATAACAAAATATCATAAACTGGGTAGTTTATAAACAGCAGAAATGTATTTCTCACAGTTCTGGGGCTGGGAACCCCAAAATCAAGATGCTAGAAGGTTTGGTGTCTGGTGAGAGCCCATTTCCTAATTCATAGATGGTGCCTTCTTGCTGTGTCTTCACATGGTGGAAGGGGCAAAGGAGCTCTCAGGGCCTCTTTTGTAAGGGCAGTAATCCCATTCATGAGGGCTCCCCCCATGACCTAATCACCACCCAAAAGGCCCTACCTCTTAATGCTATCACCTTGGGGGTGAGGATTTTAACATATGCATTTTGGGGGAAGCACAAACATTCAGACCATAGCAAATGGCTAACCTTAATTCCTATTTCTAGTATTTCCATGTATGCCCACTTTATAAAATGGCATGGAAAATATGCAGACATTACTATTTATAAATATTTTCCGGCCAGGCATGGTGGCTCACGCCTGTAATCCTAGCACTCTGGGAGGCTGAGGTGGGCAGATCTCTCGAGGTTAGGAGTTTGAAACCAACCTGAGCAAGAGTGAGACCTTGTCTCTACTAAAAAAAATAGAAAGAAATTAATTGGCCAACTAAAATATATAGAAAAAATTAACCGGGCATGGTGGCTCATGCCTGTAGTCCCAGATACTTGGGAGGCTGAGGCAGAAGGATCGCTTGAGCCCAGGAGTTTCAGGTTGCTGTGAGCTAGGCTGACACCATGGCACTCTAGCGGGGGCAACAGAGTGAGACTCTGTCTCAAAAATAAATAAATAAATAAATATTTCCCCATGTCTCCTCTGAAAATATGGGAAAATTGTACTTCCCTGTATCCTGAAGACATGGCCAAGGAACTTGCCTTAGCAAATAAAGTGTGAGCAAAGTGATATGTGTAGCATTCAGGCAAAGCCTTTAATTGCTTTTGAAAGATACTAGCCAAGGAGCCAGAAAACTGTGACCTGCTGGTCAAATCCAGCCTAGTCCATTTTTATAAATTAAATTTTACTGGAACACAGTCATACTCATTTGTTTATGTATTATCTATGACTGTTTTCATGAGATATTGGCAGAGTTGAATAATTGCAACAGAGATGTCACAGCCTGCAAAGTCAAAAATATTTACTATTTGGCTCTTTAAGAAAAAGTTTACCAATCCCAGTTCTAGACAGTTTTTTCATGCCAGGTCACTAGAAGGGCCTGAGTGTCCCTGTGATAGAGGTATAAGATGGTGAAGCTCCTTCAAACCAGATAGCTTACCTTTTGCATGGAGAGCAGTTGCCCTGAAGAGTTGCCCAGATCCATTGTGGACTTAGTATGAGTGAAAAATAAGTCATTATTATATTAGGCTAATCTAAAATTTTGAACTTTCGTAAGCATGTCATAATCTGGCCTCTCTTGACTAATACACAAGCTGAGTTAGTAAATGCTAAGGAGAAAAGACAAATACAGTGATTAGAGTTTGTTGGGGTCGTGATGCCTTGAAAAAGTTGGATAATGGGTGACGGAAATGAACATGGCATGGGTGGGTGGGTGTTCCTACTTTGGGGACTGACACATCTTGCGATTTTAAAATAGAAAGTTCTGGGCTAGAGATTGTGGGCAAGTTTGCATTGTTGACAACTCTGCCCACAAGGCTAAGGTCAAGAGAGTTTGCAGGTAACTCATTGGTTAGAAATAAACATGTTTTCTTAAAAAGTTCTATAAATCAAGTTTCTGCCTAAAGATTTTGAGAGCTGATGTGTTAAAGACAAAATGGGCTCCCTGTTCTGAGCTGTTATATAAGGTAACACTCTGCAGGAATGGTCTGCTTCTTAGCGCGTGGCTATTTAGCCTCCTAATAGCCGATGCTCAACACTGAGCAACAGGTTAGCCCCAATGTTGTTGAAGCTAATGTATCCTTGCTGGGAAACTGACTTCTCTGTGCTAGGTTTAGCAGGTTATTTGCATGTGACTCTTGGTCTCAGTGCAGCAAAATAAATCACGGTTGCTTCAGTGGTTTTAGAATTCTTCGTCAGTGAATAAAAAGGTGCACTCAACAAAGAAATAAGCATCTCTTTGACTTCTAAGTCCAGCAAATCCCCACCTCAAAGGAATTTCTGTCAGGATATCAGAAATGAATTTCTCTGTAGTTCGAGGCAAATTCAACAATTTTCCAGGGACACAGAACACCTGGATGGAGGAATAATTTTGATAAAAATGCATAAAGGACCAAAAGAGCCAAGGGCAAGGTGATTTAGGCTTAAGATATTGAATGAGGGGTGACCCATGAAAGACTTGAGCTGTGTTCAGTGACAGCAAAGAATCGGCACTGTGGGTCCTTGAGGTGTGTGTTACTTGGTGGGTGAGACAAATGCATGCCCAACATACCTCACAATGGCTCTCCCAGGACTTTGAAGTTACTGGGTTTGTAATATCTGCCTTCTCTAACATACACTCTCAGCCATCGTCCTGCCTTGAAGGTCAGTCCCATCAACTTCTGGTGTGGACAAGTGCAGAACGGTTAAGAGGAAAGAGGAGAAATGAGTACGCATATTGCAGAAGGCTTACAGGGGGAGTCCCAGACAACAGGAAGAATAAAATCGGCCCTGGCTGTATCCTGAGGAAGGGTTGCTATTGACCAGGAGAGACAGTCGTAACAGGAATCTTGGACAACAAAGTTCAGGAACTCCACAGCCACGCCCTCCTCCCAGTCTCCACTGGTTTTTAAAGAGAGAAATTGCTTCTCATTTACCAGCACCGCCCTAGAAGAAGACACAAGAAAATGCTCACTAAATAAACTTTTATAAAATACAACTGTGTTATCTTAGTCTCAACAACTGAAAGCAGCAGAGAACCAGTAACCAGCTTGTGTCCTAAAAAAGCTACTCTTCATGAAAAAAAAAATCATTAATAAACATTTCAGAAGACCTAGAGGGATAAGATTCAGCACGCTACCCACGAATGCAACTGGAGACACAAATTCTGTCAAGAGAACAATTGAGATATCTTGCAAATACGGTGGCCTGGTTAACACTCTGTTAAACTCAGTTTGATATCAACAGAGGGCTGCTTTGCTTTTTCTCCAATTAGGGTCATCTTCCTAATTATTACAGCACATCCCAAATACCTGCTTTGAGTTAAGAGAACATTCCCCCTACTTTCTTATACTTTATTAATCCACTTTCCTCTTTAGTGCCTGGTCTGAGCATGCAAAAATAGCTGATACGTTTGAACTCACAGATTGCTAGTACCCAACTATAACTGCTGGAGCCAGGTGGGGGGCAGGTGCAGGAGGGTGGAGTGAGGAGGTCAGGGCGTCCCGTAGCACCTGCTCGTCTCATGAGGCACAAGGCAATTCCTGAACTGCGTGGATTTGGGAGGGGCAGGGTTATGAGGGACGGAGTGTGCACACTTCACTGCATACCTGATTTTATCAAAATATGTGAAACCAAACACACAGCAAAGGGGATAAGAGTCAGGAGGAATGATCTGGTTTCTATGACAACTGGAGGAGCACACACATCAGCGCAGCGAGAGGTCTGAACTGGGGCAGTGGTGCTGACAGCTTCACCTAAGGCCTGTCATCAGGTTTGCTCTTGACCTGCGTGCCTTTATCAGTTGCCCTCTATCTTCCTAACACCTTGGAATGAGCAGGGACTATGCACCTTCCTGGCCGCAGAAAAGGACGGTGCCTGCCAATATCACTTAGCTTTTACCATTGCAGAGGGAGGTAGAAAATATGAGGGTTTTTTCAGATTTTGTACTAATACAAGCAACTGGATTAGAGTCAGTCCCAGGCTGTTGCTTTGTAACACTGGGGATTCCATGTTCTCACCTCCCAAGCTCACATGCTTGTGCGCATGTGTGCGTGCATGCACACACACACACACACACACACACACACACACACGAGTGAGTGTCCACTAGGCTCCCTGGCACTGTGCATCTATGGATAGCTGCACCCAAATGCATCACCCAAAGATGCATATCTTCTTATGCCCTGCACAAGATGCACTCAGTTCTTCACGGGGAAACTGCTTCAGCCCCCAGCTGATTTCATCATGAAATCACCCTTCCAAAGCAGATTCATTAAGTAAGCAATCCTCAGTCCAGGCTGCACATTAGAATCATCTCCAGTGGTTTTTTTTTCCCTTCCCAAAGTTCTAAAAAAAAAAAAAAAAAAATTCCAAAAATCCCTGTTCTGATGCCCAGATCCCACCTCTCCATTTAATATGATGTGGTTCCTAAACATCATTAGTTTTCAAAATGCATCCCTCCCCCCATGGCCTTGGGGTTCTAATGTGCACCTGAGTTGAGTAGATTATACTAATTTATTCAGCAACAATTGACTTAGCATCTATGTGCATGCTGCGCATTGGGCTGGATCTTAGAGATGGAAAGATGAATAAGGCACTGGGGTTCCCAGGGTACCGGCGGGAGATAGCCGTGGAGGCAATGGCACACACAGAGTCTTGCGTAGGTCCTAGGCTGGTCTGTGAGAGGTAAGCAGGGATATAGGAGTGGTTGGTTCTGTTCAGGGAGGGTCGAGAAAAACATCATGGAGGAGTAGACAATGGCAGAGATCAACATTAAAAGATGTTTCTAGATGGCTGAGAGCCAAAAGATCATTCTAGATAGGGAGGGCAGTGTGACAAGAGGCACAGAGGACATGATAAGGAAACTAAAATAGCCTGATACTACGCACCTGTAGAATGAGGGGTGTTTTGTAGTGAGAAATGAATCTGGATTAGTGAAATATAAGATAGATCGGAAGAAAAGATGCAGATTAAAGCAAGGACAGAGAAAAGGATAAAATTGACACACACAGACACACACAAAAAAAACAGGTGCAAGAGATATATGGCATGGTGTAAGGGTCTAATGTAATATAACTGGGATCCCATAAAGAAGGAAGTGAGAGGAAGGGGAAGGAGTAATATTTGAAGAGATGGTGGCTGATATATCTGGAACTGACAAAAAACGTCAAGCCACAGATTCAAATACTATGACTCCCAAGCAGAATAAATATAAAGAAAATAAATCTAGACCTATCATAGTAAAACTGTTGAAAACTAAAAACAGAAGGAAAATATTAAAAACCAGACAGAGAAAAAAAGAGAAATATTACTTTTAAAGGAATAAAAATAAAACTGGCAGCTGACTCAACAGAAAACAAAAAACAGGGGCCTCAAGACCATAGAGCGATATGTGCTGTGAGTTAAAAGAAAATAAATGCCTGAAATTGGCCATCGGCAGACCCCACTAGAGGAAATAATAAAGTTCTTCAGAGAGAATGAATATGATTCCAGATAGAAGCACAGAAATGCCAAAAGAAGGAAGAACATTATCTGTATAAAACAGTAATAACACATATTTCAGAATTTTAGACATACATTGAATCAAAACATATGGCAATAGAAGCTTATAAATTGGGAAGGGCTAGGGTAAATGGGTCTAATATAGTTAAAGCTCCTCTACTGTCTGGAAAGTGGTATTAATTTATGTTAGATATTAACAAACCAAGAACATATGCTGTGATTTCTAAGGTAAACACTAAAAGAGCAGCAAAAGAGTGAATAACTTCCAAACCAAAGTCGAGGCCAGATGAAATAAAAACAAACAAACAAAAAATCCACGAGTTGTCAAGAAAGGAGAGAAAAGAGAAAAAAGAAGAGGTAGGACAAATTGAAAATCAATAAACTTAAACTCAAATATATCTGTAATGACACTAATTTTGAACTAAGTTTTTCAATGAAAAGACCAATATAATCAGACTGAATGATAAAAAAAAAAAAAAAGAACCACTTTTCTGCTTCTTACAAGAGAAAGACTTTAATATATGAATGGAGGTTGAAAGTAAAAGGAAAAATTCCACCCATGAATTTTTCTCTAAGCAAAGTGAAAACATATTCACAAAAAGCCTCATCAATAAGAGAATGGGGAAAGAACTATGCATGCCTAATGCATACTACTCATCAATGAAAAGGAGCAACAAATCAGTGATAAATAAGACAAAAAAAAATGAGTGAATCTCCAAAACATGTTAAAGAAACCAACATGAAAGCATAAAGAAAAAATAAACATGATTAATTTCAGTACATGTAGAAGCATTCAATAAAATTCAACATTCATTCGTGATTTTAGAAAAACCTCTTAACTGACAATAATAAAGGCAACATCTTTAATCTGATACATAATATCTACAACAATGTAGTGTACACTTAATGGAGATATAATAAAAACTTTCCCACTGAGATACTGAGCAAAAAAGGATGTTAATTATTTTATTCAATACCGTACTGGAAGTACAACAATGAATATTTCATTTGTTGTTCTCTGATTCATTTATTATCTTGCTCAAAAAGGCAGATGGCCTGATTGTATATGTAGAATATACACAAGAATCACTATTAGAAAGAATTAATAAATTTAGCATGGTTTTTAGATACATTGTGACTATACAAAAACGCATTGTATTTCTATACAACAGCAACAGACAGAAAGGAAAATAATAAATTTCATTATTTATAATAATATTAATAAGATCAAATACTAGAAATAAATCTAACAAAAGATGAGTAATAACTCTACACAGAACAGGGTTTATTTTTATTGAGAGAAAATAGCCATAAAGGAAGGAGCAATATACCATTCTCATGGATTGGGACAGTTACTATTACAATGACATCAATTCTCCACAAATTGATGTATAGACTCAGTGCAATTTTGATTGAAATCCCAAGAAATTTTGTTGTTTGCTTTTGATAAGCTGATCCTAAAATTTCTCATGGAAATAAAAAAAGCCCAAGAATAGCCAAGCCCAAGACAATCTTTTTTGTTGGCAATTGATAAGGTGACTTTAATTTTAATCTGGAAATCCAAAGAAACAAGAATAGCCAAGATAATCTTAAACAGGAGGAGGAGGAAAAGTGTATTATACCTGGTACCAAGATTTATTGTAAAACTACAATAATTAGGACCATGCACACTTGTACAAGGACTGGCCAAGAAGCAGTGGAACAGTATAGAGACTCCACAAATAGAACCATACATCAATACTTGATTTATGACAAAATTAGCACAGCAGAACAGTGGGGACAAAGACAGATTTTTCAATAAATGGTGTTGCATCAAGTGGATAGCCATAAGAGAACAAGAACAAAAAAGAAACTTTGTCCTTTTTCGTACTATCCACAAAAATAAATTCCAGAAGAACTGCACATCTAATTGTGGAACATAAAACAATAAAGTTTCTAAGAAGATAAAATAGAATATTTTTATTACCTTGGGATAGGGTAGATTTCTAAAGATTGATACTGAACTTTGTTAAAATTATGAACTTCTGATCATCTAAATATTTAATTAAGACGGTTTGGCATTATCTACTACATTAAACATACCTATACCTATATATACATACATATCCTCACAATTTCACTCCTGTCCTACTAAATAAAAATGTGGGAGCATGTGTACCAAAGACAAGTAAAGGAATGTTCATAGCAGCATTTTCCATAAAAACAAAATCTGGAAACAACTCCAAGTGTCCATCTATGTGGCATATTCACAAAAAAGAATATTATGTAGCTAGGAAAATGAACAAAGTATAGCTGCACAAAATAGGGATGAATTTCATAAACAAAATTTGGAGCGAGATAATCCAGACCTGGAAGTGTACATACTGCATGCTTCTATTTACGTAACCTATAGACTTCATCTCTTTCATACGGTGTTAGGCATCAGGATAACTCACTTTTGGAAAGAAGTATAATGATTGGAAATTGGCATGGAGGGAGGCTGATAGATTTCTCATGAAGTTCTATTTTTGACCAGGATGGTTGTTGCATTCATTGTGTGTTCGATTAAAAAAAAAAAATCACTGAGATGTATACTTATGATTTGTGCATTTTTCTGTTTATATGTTATATTTAACAATATTTTTAAAGGCTTATCATCTAGCTTTGTAGTATTTCCACCCATCTTTTTTTTTTCTTTTTGAGACAGAGTCTCACTGTGTTGTCTGGGCTAGAGTGCCGTGGCATCAGCCTTGCTCGCAGCAACCTCAAACTCCTGGCCTCAAGTGATCCTTCTGCCTCAGCCTCTGGAGTAGCTGGGACTACAGGCATGTGCCAACAGCCTAATTTTTTCTATATATTTTTAGTTGTCCAATTAATTTCTTTCTATTTTTAGTAGAGATGGGGTCTTGCTCTTGCTCAGGCTGGTTTCAAACTCCTGACCTTGAGCAATCCACCCACCTCGGCCTCCCAGAGTGCTAGGATTACAGGCGTGAGTCACTGCACCCAGCCTACCCATCTGAATTCTAAGATTGTTTCTGAGATTTCACAGTTAACAGAGAAAAATCATGGGTAAACAAAACAAAACAATATCTACCACATTCTATGAATGTTTTCAATTTGAATTTTTAAAATGTATTTTGGTTTTATAATTATATATAAGCAAAATAATTTGTTAACTTTCTTAACAGTACAGATTTAAGAAATCTGGCAGTACAGATTTAAGAAATGCTATAGAAAGGCAAGATTGCAGATTCCTTTGTACTTTACTCAGAAATACAAAGAATTATATATCTCTCATTTCTCTACAGCTGCTTTCTTCCTTTTGAGCTGCCATGCACTGAATTGAGAAAGGAAAAATAAAATAGCATCTAATCCATTCAACTCAATTCAATGCCAAAGCTGAAGTCTCTTTAGGTAAGTTCTTGGTATTTTTAGGTAACATATGCAGACTTACAGCTTTCTTTTCCCTCTCCCAGATATCCCTGAAGGCCTCTGGGTATGTGGAGCGGTGTGTGTGGCCAATGGCAGTGGGTGACAGAGATCCTGGAGTTCCCAGAGCAGGCACTGGCACCTGCTGCACGGTGGCTGGGCTGGTTCCTTCAGGTTCCACTGGTTCCATCCCTGGGCACTCTGCATTTGCCTGCTATAAATCCCACCTCTGGTATGCCTCCTGATCTTGTCTCTTTTGCCCTGGCCAGAGCCTGCAGGTCTTCTCAACATGACTCAGTTTTATCTTTGATGTGTCTAGTCCTGCAGAGGCCTCCAAAACTCTACCGACCCCCCACCCTACATCTGTCCCCTGGCTCAGGCTTTCTACCTCGCCTCTCAACACCAGAGACTCCACGGCAGCCCCAACAGCTCTCCACTCAGATATATCATGTGTCCTCCCCGTTGCAGGCTTGCAGACGTGGACGGAAATTTGGGAGTGCTAAACACCAGCCCTTCCTCTACATCTGTGGTTCTCAAACTTTGGCTTGCAGCAAAATGACACGGAAGGCTCATTAAAACATAGGTTGTTGGTCCCCAGCTCAAGTTTCTGATTTGGTAGGTTTGTGGTGATGCTGCTGGTATGGTGACCCACTTTGAGAAACACTGCTCCCATTAAACTACCAAGTGGCCTTTGATTTACTCACTCCCAGATTGGTGTGGGGCAGCCTGCAAGGTGACTTTCTTCCAAACTCCAAAATATTAAGTGGGGCAGTGTCCTTTCCTCCCCCAACTCCTCCCTGGCCTTTCTTATAATCTTCGCATAATCTTGTGGGGCTGGATAGGCTGGGCTTGTTAGAGCTGATAGTTCTGCTTGTTTTGTTTTTTCTTTTCTTATCTATCTAGGGCTTCTGTAAGTATTACTAAAGCCAGAAGAGACTGGCTTTGTGTTTTCTTTCTTTCTTTCTTTTTCTTTTTTCCTCTTACATCATATCCATTCTTCCCCTCTCTAGCCTTGAAAGAAAGCATTAGTGGCAGATGACATTCAAGGGAGAGAGACTGGTTTCCTGATAAGGAATGTAAATTAGTATTTTAAAGCCTTAAATGCATTCTAATGATAAAAATAATTTAAGATGATATTGAGGGTCTGTGAAAATCCTTTTAAATAATACTCAAGTCTGAAAAACATGAAAGAATAGAAGCAAAAACAAGCTTAGAATGAAGCAGGAGCTCACAAGAGCCAATGGGAATATGGGAAGACAGGAGCCAGCCTCCTCCCTCCAGTCCCTTTCCCAGGAGCTGACAGTCCAAGACCAAATCTGAGGGGTGGCAGAGGAGATTCTGTCCAGGCCAGTGAGTACTGAGAGTCCAACGAGATCTCCATCCTGTGGGGACTCTGTCCCAGCAGGGATACGCACGCAGATCTAGGGCCACTGCCAGGCATTGAGCTGGGTGGCTTTCTGTGCTCTGCAGTGGTTAGGAACCAGAGAGACAGAACTCTGCATCCAGAGACCTGGGGACAGTCACCAACCAAGTGTAGAGCTAACCCTGGTCAGCTGGTTGAATATATTAGATGTGACTCCCTTTGAGAAGGAAGTGATGCCCAGGAGGGGACATGGGGGTGGAGTTGGGGGTGGGGGTAGGAGAATGCATGGAGCCTTGGACTCCAGAGGAAGGGATTCAGGCAGCAGCAGCAGCTGGGCTGTCTCACAGGGTTTTTAGATCAGGTTGTCCCTCTATTATGGCCAGGGGTGTAACCTGACACCACCCGCCCATTCTGACTCTTGTAATCTCTGGAAGGGCTGAACAAATTCCAGCTCTGGGAGAGGAGAGCTTTGCAACAGCTGCAATGGAGCTAAGTCGGGAATGAGGATTGCTATGGGAGGTAGAGGGCCAAGACTCAAGGTCAACCCTTCCCTGTGACATTCCAGGCCAGAAAGTGGAGCTCCGTTCCTGAGAAATGTGGACTCACATTCCTCCTTTAGAGACCTGGGAAAGTGACAGCTCCTCTCTCCTGCTGTGGTCATCCTGTAAGGTGGTTACCAATCCCTTTCCTGTCTCTTTCAGAGTCGCCACGTGAATCCAAATGCAGTGACTCAGGTGAGCCCGTGCATTATCCTCCTACACAGGCGGGAGGTGTGCCTTGCCGGGCGTGATCCTGTTTCCCCCCGTAGGCAAGCTTTAATCCTTTGGCTCAGATAAATACTAGAACAGAAAAATCACAGCATTCGTGGCTTTTCAGCTGAATCTCACATCAGCTCCTCCGGTGAGTGAGACCTCCCACAGTCCCGCATTCAGCTTCCTCTTGAGTCAGATCCATCTCACATCATTCCTCTTTTCAAATAAGAGAACAAGTTAATAACAGTGTTTCGATTTTAGGCATAGAAACCAGCTCCTGTTTAGTGTTCGGAGGTAAAGGGGGGCACCACAACTCGCTGGGCTTTTGGTTTAACACTGTGTACCACTGTTCCCGTAGGGTAAGGTGCCGAGTCCAGAGTGATGATTGGCATTTGTGGGGAGTTACTGCGTATTAAGCAGCTCCCGCATCACTGCCTGGGCTGGTGCTGCACAGGGAGAAAGGTAGGGACGTGTAAACGCAATGCCTGCTGTTTGACCCCGGCTCTGGTCTCTAAACTGGGCAGATTCTCCATCGACCGTGTCACTGGAGCCATTGCAATAAAATGGAATTTTGGCTACTTGCTGAAAGTGTTCTGGATTTTATCATCTCATTTCTGCTTCTGCTGCTCATCTCTTTTCCTGTTTGTGTCTGGCTCTTGACCTTTTGGCTTGGTTATCTGTCTGCCTTGTTTCTGCACACACTCTTTGAACTTGATGGCAGATTGGCTTCACTGATGGTTTTGGTCTTTGCTACTCTTCTTCCAGCCGTTTATTCTTTCCAGCTCTGGCATTATCCTGGAAGCTGGCCATGGCATTATCCTGCTTTGCTATTGCTGCTAGAGGGCTGTCACAGTCCTGCAGGATCATTTAATTGAAGGTCAAAATTAATAGAACAAGGACACAAGATGAATGCTGCCATATCATTATCTATCAAGCAAAAATTATGGTAGCGAGAGTCCTGTTCACTCATTTGCCCGCAGTTTGAATCTCATCCATATTCAACACCGTAGTTATTCTTCACCAACTCAGAAACCACGGAGAGCTATTCCCAGCCTGGGTCCTCAGAGGAACCGGAAGAGTTCCAGCAAATGTCAATGTGCAGGATTTCAAAAATCCTAACAGGAATTGAATATCCCAGATAAGTCTGCCCAGGCAGATTGGAACTCAAATTCATTTGCTGTTTTCAGGAGAGATATTAGTTATTGCTGGTGATCAGTTATAGGGATAATAGATCAAATGGAAAACGTATGATTTATATTTAGCAAATACTATTTGTGAGCCAAAATCTTTTAAAATATGAGACCATGACAATCACGGTGCAGGGGATGAGGGACATCCTTTGTAATGAAAGGCTATAATCGGTTGCCTGGAGATCAAGAGCAATATGGGCTATCAGGCCTGTCATCTGCAGTTGCCAGAGTACTTTGTCTTTTATGTGACCTGTGGCTAAAGAAATCTTTGGAGAACCTCTGATCCGGTGGTCACAATGCAAGATTCGAGTATCTTGCAAATTCTACCACCAGCGTTTTGGGTGACTATGTAAGAAATCCACTAAAATTCTCTTTCTATCCCCAAAAGGTACCAGGAAAGCCTTCTCTCAAAGCAGTAGGGTTAAGTAAGGTATTTCTAATCTATATGTCATTCCTTCACAGATTTTGAGAAACAGCAGATATGTAGATTTCACAAATGTCTTACCTATGAGGGTTTACTAATTTAAAAAAAATCTGTTCACATAAACTGCTTTATTTTAAATTACTGCCACGTGGTAGGCAAGTTTGATCAGATCCATTCTGGAGACTCCAGTATTGAAGTTGCAGCAGCAAAGTGGCTGGTTACCTCAAGTAGGCAGATAACTATTTCCTATTAAGTATGAGACATGTTGAGTTTAAGGGCACTGTGCACTTTTACTCCTGCAAGTAAATCTGGGAATTTAAGAATGATTTAAGGCTCTAATGATTTTTTCTGCTGCAGCTAGAAAGATGACCACTAAATGACTCAAGCCAACAAACAAAGCAAGGAACGAAAACACCTAAGAAACTAGGGTTTTTCAAAAGACAGAAGTTGAGTGTTTATTCTAGCATTTTCTAAACTATGCCTCAGGAACATTAATGTCCCAACATGAATTTTCATTAATGCTATCTATGAACATTAATAGATATTCCTGGGGAAAGAAGGATTTTGAAGTCAAATAAGTTTTCAAAATACTGCCTACCATATCTTTGTTAAAGGCTAATGCATTAATAGTTCTGAGCACTTCTGAAGTTAAGAAATGCACTCAACTTTGTTTATCAACACTTTCCAAACATATTTGACCATGGGATGACTTTTTGTCATAAAATTACTGCTACCGAAATGTGGAATACGTGTGTTCCAGCATATGGGTTGAGCACACTGATTTAGACAAATAGAAAGTAGAATCTTACCTTAGGGTAACAATAAAAAAGAGGGCTAGGAGGAGAAAGTTGATGACTGATTTTCATTTGCTTCCACCCTGGCGCATTCTATGGCCATGTGAATTTTAAAAAGATACAATAGTGAGGCATTCTCTAACTTTCTCAAAGATTACTAGCTCTACCTTGATATCTCTACTTTACAGTGATTTAACAACCATTAGATGGGGTATATCCTCTCCGAACAAAGTGCACTGGGAGACTTTCCTCCAGTAGGGTTTTATTAGAGGTCCCCAGACCACTCCCATGTTTGGTGATGATTCACTAGAGGGATTTGAAGGGCTCAGCATATGGTTGTATTCACAGTGAGAACTTATTCCCTTAGCTACGAATTATGACAACACCTGTGAAGTGTTGTCTACCAGAGAAGCTCATTAAGGACTCAGTGGCCAGGGTTTTTACTGGAGGCTGATCACATAGACTCCCTTTGCCTAGCATGTGCCAAAATACCAGACTTCCAGAAGGAAAGTGGGTGTTCTTCATAAACCATACTGCTTATACAGTTTCAGACACAGTGAACCACTCTTACCAACTCTGGGAATGGTGGGAAGCTTCCAGATACCAGCCAAGGGCTGACCTTGCAAATAGGCCATTTTAAGAATAGCAGTCTCAGGCTTACTATGTTAACTCTTTTCTGAACAATGGTAGATGATTTAAACAACAAAAATGCTGGGTAAAATGTAAAAATTCAGAGATGCATTATGAATCTGAAACTCTAAGAAAGAATTTGCAGAGGCCAAAATTCAAATGAAAGAAGGAACCTGGTAGGTAAGGAAGAAACAAAGACAACTTTTGCCCCAAACCCAGGAAAATGTGAGTTTCCACTTTGACAGCTATGCAGAGAGCAGGGGGCAGGAGATAGTACCTAGGGGCCACTCCAGATGGATCGCATGGTATATTCCTAGAAAAATTTAGCACCTGTAAGGACTGTACCTTCTTTGTTAAGGTAAACAAGAAAAAGCCTGCTGAACAGCAGGGAACTGAAAGCAAACTTGCTGGTTTCTACCTTAGCGTTGAATAAAAAGGAAAATATTTCTCTCAAAATTTGAAACCATAAGACAGACCTCTTGCACCATTGTGGCACAAATTAAAGCCATCTTTGTGATATATTAAAAAACAAACAAACCTTCAAGTGTATAATTGTATTTAGAGTTGATACAATTTGATAGTTCTCCCAAGCAAGTAGCTAAATATATATATATATGTACATATATATATATATATAAATTATCTCTGGAGAAACATGGCTTTAAACTAGTCTTTAAAATTAAATACTCTCAGATAAGTTCCAAGGAAAATGAGCAACTTGTAGCCAAATATCACAAAAGACACATGGAAACAAAGCATCATGTAAATGTTAGCAGACACAATACTAGCTGAATCAGACTTAAGAATATTTTAGACACTGGAATTATCAAACATTGAATATAAGTTTTACACTTAAGGAAATAAAGGAGACATTTGAAATATAAACAAAAAAATAAAAAAGATTTAACAAATGACTAAGCAACATTTGAAAAGCACCAAACAGAACTTTTAAAAATGAACACCACCCCATGGCAATTGAAATTAAAGCCTAAACAAGAAATTAGACATAGTCAAATAGAAAATTAGTGAATAAAAAGATAGATACAAAGAAACTATCTAAAATGCAACACTGAGAAACAAATATTCGGAAGATCTAAACCTAACATTAAGAGACATGGAAGATAAAGCAAGACTAACAAATATTTTAATCAGAATTCCAGAAAGGAAGGTCAGAGAAAATACAGCAGAGGCAATATTTCAAGAGAAAATGATGGGTCAGAATTTTTCAAAATTCTTAAAGATACAAGCTTCAGGTCTAGAAATTGCAACACATCTCAAGTTGGATAACCTTCACAAAATGAAATGGAATGGCAGAAAAACAAAAGAAATAGAATACCTATTAAAAGGACGCATAGGATAAAAATGAAAATACAACTTATCAAAACTTGTGGAATGCCGGAAAAATGGTGCTAGAGGAAAATGTATAGCATTTAATGCATATATTAGAAAAGAAGACATTTCCAAAGACGACTAGTGAGGTAAAAGAAATTTTTCTAAACTGTCAACCATGTATCCATTCTAGAAGAAACACTGCATTATATTTCCTGTTTTTTTCTATAGAAAACCAAATGGCAAAATCATTGTTCTATGAACGGGTTATCAAAGAATAACCCACCAAAAATGTAGGAGAGAATATTATAGAGATATATCAGTTGATTAACACAAATATGCTATTATAATATATGTGGTATTTGTCAGATTTTCAAAGTTTGTAATTTGATGTGATTTTCACATAAATATTGAATTGCCTACTTAATTTTGCATTCATGGTTTTCTATTATTTTTCTTAAAGAGATCCTCTGTTCCTTCCCCAATTTGTATGAAATTAGGTTCTTCAAAGCTTGGACTCACCCCTGACTAACACAATAGCTCCCATGTAGAAAGTATATACACTTATGTCAAACACCAGTAGTGACATTAACATTTGGCCATCAGGAGATAAAACTGGCAGGCTGTATATGAAGAAACTGGACAACATAGAACGAATACTTTGGTGAATTGTCTACAGTCTAGCATCTATCTGATTCTTGGCTCTGCTGGCTCAAACCTGATTTTGTTAGTACATCATGAACAGATCCATCTCTCAGAGACAGAGTCACATTAGCTGAGCTCATGAGACTGATGTATAAAATTAAGATGGTGATTAATTTATTTACAGGGTGAAATTATTGCCATAAGGATCAGAAATATTTGAAGTACATCTGTTCAGTACATTTTCTTTCTGTACAAAACTGCATGGAAAGCTGATACATTTATAATGAGAAATTGCTAACAGAATGGCTAGAAATACTTAAAACTGTAGGAAGGGCATGTTCTTTCCCTGAAGGCATACTTGCCTGGAAAACCAAATTCTAATGAGAAATTTATTTGACAAGCATGGCGTCAAAATAGAGAGCTAGATAAATTGCATTTTTAATCATATCAGACTAAAATTCTGTTTTGAATGTTTCTTTCAGTGGGGTGTGTGTATCTAGGACCATTTGGCTGCAAAGCCCTGTGTCCATTTCCGCTTTAGGGATAGCTCTGTTGGTGGGACTGAACTACCCAGAGTCTCATTGTGGAGGATGCCTCTTCCACCAGCAATGCTGAGATGGCTTTCCTTTTCTCTAAGCTTCCATGGCTGGCCCTTTTCAATCACAAATGAGATAAGATCAGATCACTGTAAGATAACGAAACATCTATAGTCAAATCTGTCATGCATCTTAGTGTTTCATATTCAGAAAAGCATAGTGTACTCTTAATGGGTTGACATTGTCTCCCTAGGAAACGTTACTCACAACATTATTCATTGTCCCAAATTCTAGAAATGGCTTAATGGATGATGATAAGATCATGACCAAGGACATTCTGGCTTAGCTCCTCAATATACTGTTAGGCAGTTAATAAGAATTAATATGGTGGAAGCTAAATTGTTCAAAAGAGAATGCTTACGTTAAATGCTGAGTGAATAAAAGGCACAATGTGTAATTGCGTACACCAAATGAAAGCAGTTAGACGAGCTTTAGAATTAGAGTTGGATATGGACGATAAATGAAAAGATTTTCTTCTTTTATTAAGAATCCTGGCCGGGCGTGGTGGCTCATGCCTGTAATCCTAGCACTCTGGGAGGCCGAGGCGGGTGGATCGCTCGAGGTCAGGAGTTCAAAACCAGCCTGAGCAAGAGTGAGACCCCGTCTCTACTAACAATAGAAAGAAATTAATTGGACAACTAAAAATATATGTTAAAAAAAAAATGAGTCGGGCATGGTGGCACATGCCTGTAGTCCCAGCTACTTGGGAGGCTGAGGCAGAAGGATCGCCTGAGCCCTGGAGTTTGAGGTTGCTGTGAGCTAGGCTGACGTCACGGCACTCTAGCCTGGGCAACAGAGTGAGACTCTGTATCAAAAAAAAAAAAAAAAAAATCCTATTAATAGGTTTGCAACCTATGTATGCATCTAAACCATTTTCTAATATCTTTACTTCCTTAAACACTTCTTTATTTGGTATAAAAGAGTGGTTTTCTGAATTTCAAATGAATAAAACCGAATGAAGCTACAGATTGTCTAAAGTATTTGGAAACTAAGTTTTCACTGATATTCATTCATTTGGTCATTTGTTCATTAAATAATTTTTGATGAAGACCTACGATGGGCCCACTGTGGTATCAGACTCCCACCTTACAGATGAAAGAATGGACAAGCCACTAATTAAGAAAAGGGCAGATTTATCTAGTCCCAGAGGCAGTTGATTGGAATAGATAAAAATTGCCAAAAGTGGGGAAACGAGATAAAGGATTTTGAAATGTGGCCATCAA
>CAUYRT010041996.1:0-32271 GCA_963574885.1 Lepilemur ruficaudatus
AACTTTTTTTTTACTCCATGTGGAAAAAAAAAAAAAAAAATTCCCAACCCCGATAACACCCAAAAACAAAAAAAAAAAAAAAAAAAAAAAAAAAAAAAGAGAGAGAGAGAGAGAGAGAGAAAAATGTAAAAGGATATAGGTCATTTGGAGGAATAATCCTTTACTCAACAGGGTGGGACATTTTAAACAAATGAAATAGTAGTGAAACTGCTAAGCGTGCTTCTCCTGAAAAGAAAATGGATATTGGATGGGCTGAGGACCACAAAAGTTAAAGAGATGATAATGTGTTTGCATGAGGGAAATCTGATACGACTTGGTGTTTATAAACAAGTTACTGTAGAAAAATTTGCTATTACCAAAAATGTCAGAAATAGTTGCATGGAATATAAATGTTTGTAAAATTTGCAGTGGTCTCAGACAGCAGCTTGGCAAAACGTACATGGTGTTTAGACTGTTTCATCAGAAACGTTTCTTCAAATGATCCTGTATTTTCTGAGATGGGTAGAGTTTGATGTGGCAGGCAGAGAGTGATGAACTAAAGTAGGTTGGAAAGTCGGGCTGGGATCACTAACTTTGAAGGCCATTCTCAGGAGTCCTTACTTTTTCCTACAGGCAAACAAATTGATCCTTGGTCTAGAAAGATCATTCAGGCTGAGGTTTGGATTGGAATGGGGAGGAAATTGCTAGCAAGGAGGCCCATCAGTAGGTTGTAAAAGCACCTGTGAAATGTCATGAAGGACTGAGTAGCATAGCTGCAGTAGGATTAAAGAAGACCTGTGGGTTCTGAACACATTTCAGAATTAGGGCTTCCAGTTTGGGACATGGGTGTTGAGTCAGAAGACAGAATCAAAGCAGCATCTGGCTCTTGGTACCAGTAGTGATAAAGATGGAGATGGAGGCAAGGTGATGTAGCAATAATTTCTTTCAATAAGCAATAACTTCTAAAGTGCATCTCAGAATTGCTCCCAACTTATTGGATGAAAACGGGAAAAAACAAGAAAGGCTAAACAAAACTACTCTGAAAGTCTACGAGGCTACAAAGCAGAAGAAGGGGAAAAAAGTAATAGGCAAGTAAAAACAACAAAATTTGATTGAAATAATAAGTTAGGTTAAACTCGTGAGATTGATTTTATTATCTTTGGGATTTGATAATGCAGTGAAAACTTATTAAAAGGAGTACAAAGAGATCCTTTTGATGCGAACACCAAGGCAAACATAAAAATATAACCTCACACTACTTATTATTTGGTAAATTGTTTCATTGTCAATGCTGTGTAAGAAACATTCTTTTATAGATTATTATACAATAAAATTTAAAATAGCTGGAGAGTATTTCATTACATAAATCTATCATAATTTGTATACAAGCTTCATTGTCTTAGACGTTGTAGTTGCTTCCCATTTTCACCTATGAATAGCATTATAGTAAACATTTATTGTAGCTAAATGTGCAAACATTTACTGAAGATCTCTCTTTTTTTACTGAAATCGAAAAGTAACTTTTCCTGTGTATTAGATTCCTATAAATACCTGAGTCTCTTTTTGAACTTCACAGTGTTCCTTTGACCTGTCTGCTCTTCCTACGCTTGTTCCGCTCCATTTTAATTATTTTTCTCTTATTTATTTTAATACCTAATGAAGAAAAAGACACCTCATTTTCAAAAACCTCTTGGCCATTCTCTCATTCATTTATTCCACAGGTAATATTTTTAATAATTTTTGACACTTATTGGACTTACAAAACGTTTATACACTAATTAGGAGAGAACTGATATTTTTAAAACAGTGAAACTTGTGTTAGGATATTCCCATTCTTACATCATTCTTGTCTTTATTGAAAATGACACATATTTTACTTTTACCTTTGATATCAGCTTTTGAATTCCAATATATAGTCTGCAAAATTTAAGAAGCTATCTAAGAGGTTTTTTTCTTTTAAAATTAGGAATAAATATTAAATTTCATTAGCTGAATACATTTCTGGTATCAAATTGCTCATGTGATTTTTGTCCCTTTCTATAAGATAAATAATATTAGTAGAGTCCAAGTATGAATTATATCTTTCATTCCTCAAGTAACCATACATGATCATGAATGACATTATCATTTTAAGGTAATGATAATTGTTTTGCTAATACTTTGTTTGGAGATTTTGTCTCTAAATTTTTAAATGCAATTTAATTTTTTGGTTCTTTTTAAAGCTCATATTTCTACTATATTCAGAAAATGAGAAAATATGGGAAATTTCCACCTTTAAATATGCTCTAAGACTGTGCAGTCAAGTACACATGTAGCTATTGAGCACTGGAATATGGCTAGTCTAAAGTGACATGTTCTGTAAGTGTATCATACATAACAGATTTCAAAGATTTAGCATAAAAATGAAAATATCTTATTTTTATATTGATTATATATTGAAATAATATTTTGATATATTGCATATATTGATATATTTGATTGTATCAATCCAATATATCAATTGTACAAAATTGATTTTTATAATTAATATGCTATTAAAATTATTTTCTATTATTAAATCCAGTTTCTATTACTTATGTGTGGCTTTCATTTATATTTCTATTGTATAGCCCTCTCTATAACATTGTAAATAGGAGTTGAATGATCTAGTTCTTAGAAGTATGAAAAGAGTTGTCTGTTACGATAATTAAAACAATGTGGAACCAAGGTGCAAATAGACACAAATATCAATGTATTTAATAACAACAGAGAAAATGCAAACTTTGCCTTTTTGGGTTAATGACAAACTTCATTAACCCAAAATAACAATTTCAATTTCTTTGTTATTGGTTTAATGAGCTTTTCTACTATACTTCAATCATTTTTGATAATGTATAGTTTCCTAGAAAATTGTTTTTTTTTCATTCAAGTGTTGAAAGTTATTGACATGGAGTTATACTTTAACATTGCTATCTATGGCACTGCTTCTCAATGGGAGGCAATTTTACCTTCCCCGACCACATGTGTCAATGTATGGAGATCCTTTTGATTTCACAGCTGGGAGGACATATGTGCTACTGGCATCTAATTGGTAGAATCCAGGGATCCTGCTAAACGTGTGCATGATGCTGCTATAAAGCACATGGTGCCCGCCCCCATAACAAAGAATTGTCTGGCCCCAAACGTGAATAGTGCTGAAGTTGAGAATACCTGATCAATGATAATATGCCCCATTATCTCTTTCATCATGTTTCAAATTTAGGTTTTTTTTTTTTTCTTTTCATTTAACATTTCCTAAGGTTTGCCTATCTATCTTCTTTGGTCTTTTCAAAGAACTAGTGCTTGGATTTTTTCATAAGTTCTGCGTTATAATATTTTGTCATTAATTTAATTGTGTTTCTTAATCTCTAGTAATTCTCTTTTGCTGCTTCTACTTTTAACTTAGTCTCATTTTGTAGTAATTGTTATAACTTCTTGAGTGGTATTTTTTTGTTGAGCATAAACTATGCTGTCTTTTCCTATGAGTACATTTTTTGGTCTTATCCCATAAGATTTTAAAAACATTTTATTGGAAGATAATTAATATACATGGGGAAAGGTGCATACACTATGGGTATAAAGCTCAGTGAAGTTTTACAAAGTGAACGTGCTCATATAATCTGCACCAACTGAATAAACTTGTATAACTTGTGCCTAGATTCAGAAATAGAATATATTTTAATAACAGCTTTCCAGAACCCTTCCTTCTAGTCACAATCCTCCCAAGGGTAAATAATATCTTAACTTTTATTAGCATAGATTAATTTTGCCTTTTTGTACTTTGTATAAATGGACTCATACAGCTTGTAGACTTACTATCTGGCTTCTTTGGCTTAATATTATTTGTGAGCTTCAGGCATATTATTATGTATAGTTATAATTTATTCATTCTCATTGCTATGTAGTATTGCATTCTGTGAATAGATCACAATTTGGTTATCCATTCTCCTATTGATGGACATTTGAGCCATTTCTAACTATAGAGTATTATAAATACTACTGCTATGAACTTTCTAGTAGATGTCTTTTGGTGAACATGCAGATGCATTTCTGTTGGGAATATACCTGGAATATATGTGTTCAACATTAATAGATACCTTGAACCGTTTTCCAAGTTGGTTGTACCAATTTCATTCCTACCAGCAAAGTATGGGATACTTGGTCACTCCATATCCTTGCCAAAATTTGGTATTGATTGTTCTTTTCAATTTTAGCTGTACTGGTGAATATGCAGTGGTCTCAAATTAAGGTTTCAATTGGTACTTTTCTGATGATTAGCAAAGTTACTATTTTTCATAGTTTATTGACCATTTAGAGATCTTCTTTTCTGAAGTGACTGCTCAAGTTTTTTTGTCCATTTTTCTATTGTATTCTCTTATTGCTTAAAAGTTCTTTTTTCTGGATATGAGGTTTTTGTTCCATATGTGTATTATGAATGTCTTCTTCCTCTATGTAGGTTCATTTTCACTCTATCAATGGTGTCTTTTTTATGAACATAGTTTCATAATTTTAATGTCATTCATTGATCACTTTTCCTTTGAGGAAGCACATTTTATTTGTTTAAAAAATCTTTGTTTATTCTGAAGTCACAAAGATGTTTGCCATTGTTGTAAAAGTTTTATTGTATTCCCATGATTGACTAGATTTGATATATAGACATAGCATTAGTCATATTCCAGGTAATTTACCTGCAGTTCTGAGTTTTTCTTTTACCCAGAAGGTACTTAGGAGGGAGTTTTAAAATTTCCTTGTACTGTGATTTTTTTGTTTACCTTTTATTACTTGAGTTTTATTGTGCTTGGATATGTGGTCCATATAATTTCTACATTTAATAATTTATTGGGTTTTTTGTGGCATATTAAAATTTTTTGTAAATATCCTTAACACGTTTAGAAATAAAGAATTCTCTATTGCTAAATCTCAAAAGTCCACATATACAAATATGTCATTAGTTATATTATAGCAGTTAATATTGATTGAGCACTAATTATGGGCTGGGCACTATTTTTAGTACTTTATATGTATAAACTTTTAATCATCACAACTATTATCTCATCTATGTTATAATGGAGGATATAAGGAAACTGAGGCAACAAGATAATGGATATATTTATTATCTAAAGGCTCAGCTAGTTAAGTTGCAGAAGTAAGTTTGAGATTCAGGCTGCATAGCTCTATAGGCAGCGTCCTTCACCACCACTCTACTTTATATATATTGTTATATTGCTATATTTCTATATCATTATATTATTATTTCATGTCTATTATCTGCTAAATTAACATACTAAATATGTATACAGTCAACCGCTGAATATATGGGTTCTAACCAACTGTGGATCAAAAATTTTCAAAAATAAAAAAATAAAAAATAATTCAATAAAAATATAGTATAATAACTATTTACATAGCATTTACATTGTATTAGGCATAAGTAACCTAGAGACACTGTAAAGAACACAGAAGGGTCTGTGTAGGTTATAGCAAACAGTACACCATTTTATGCAAGGGACTTGAGCATCCTTGGATTTTGGTGTGTGTATGGGGGGTCCTGGAACAAATCCCCCAAAGGACATTGAGGGATGACTATAATATTCAATTATTTTATATACTGAACTTTCGCCTTGACTGAACCAAAGACTGAGAAAACTTTAAATGTTTCTTGCCATGACTACGATTTGTCAGGTTTTTACTGTTCCGTCAGATTTTGCTGTTTTCTGTAGTGCCTTGGTATATAGCACATAAAAGTTCACATCTTTTACAAATTCATTATGGATTTTACCTTTTACCAACATAAAATAGTTCTGTCTGTTCTGTTTGTGTTTCATTTGAATTTCACCTTTTCTGAGATTAATTTGTCACATGTATTTAATTTGGCATTTCTCTGGCTTATATCTACTTGTCTTCATTTCTAAACTTTCTGTGGATTCAAGTTTTTGACTCTGTGGGAGAGTCATAAGTTTTTTTTACAGTTTTTTTCAAGCTTTATTGAGGTATTATTGATAAATAAAAATTGCATATATTTAAGGTGTGTAACGTGATTATTTGATATACATATATATGTAGATTGTGAAATGATTACTACAACCAAGCTAATTAACATATCTATTACCTCACATAGCTACCTTTTTTGTGTGGTGAGAACACTTAAAATCTACTCTCTCGGCCAATTTCCAACATACGGTACACTATTATTAACTGTGGTCATCATCCTGCACATTAGATCTGCAGAACTTGTTAATGTTATGATTGAAAGTTTTTATCCTTTGACTGATATCTTCCCTTTTCGCCTACTTCCCAGCTCCTGGCAACTTCTACTCTCTGTTTCTGTGGCTTCTACTTCTTTAGACTCTGCATATAAATGAAATCATGCAGCATTTGTTTTTCTGTGCCTGGCTTATTTTACTGAGCACAACGACCTCCAGGATCATCCATGTTTTTGCAAATGGCAGCATTTCCTTCTTCTTTAAGGCTTGGAGAGTCATATATTTCAATAAGAGATACATATTTCAATACTTTTGCTATTGTATTCCTTTTTAATAATTAGTTCGGTGTTTCCTTTTTCCCATTTTCTATTTTTCCTCTCCTAGTTTCATTTTTCTTTCACGGAGCTGGGTAACATGGTGGTTAAGTACCTGGATGTTGTAGTCAGACTTTAACTCCTTGAAGTCAGTTTAACTCCTGGTTGTACTATTTTGCTAGTCCCGTGACTGTGAACACATTACTTAATTTCTGTAATCCTGTGGTGTCATCTGCAATGGGTATAGCAATAGAGTCTACTTCATAGGGTTAGTGTGAGGATTGAGTGGGTTAAAAAGTGTAAAGTATTTAGAATAATGCTTGGCCCATGGTAATCACTGTGTAAACATTACCTCTTATTATGTACTCTCTTCTCCTTTCGTACATTTCTGATGTTGATTTTGTTTACTTACTACCTTCCTTAGACTCTGAAGACATTTCTCCATGATTCTTTGGTATTTTTTTTTTAATTGCAGAAAAGCTTGATGCCAACTTAAGAGTTTGTCCCTCTAGCCTCATGTTGATACTTGAGGAATTTTTTCTTTAGTCCTGAAATTAAATATTTCATTAGGATATATCAGGTTTTAGTCTGTTTTAACTAATTTTTACCTGAGATTAAACATGGCCTCTACATTCGTAGTCAAAGTACTTTCTTCAGCTCAGGTGAGTTTTTACTACTTCTTTTTTTTTCTCAATTTTTATTTCTGCTGCTCTATCTACTGAGTTCTTTCCTTCTGGACTTCTTATAAAACTTATTTTTGATCTCTTGGATCTTTCATATAAACTTTTAGATTTTTTATGGCAATATTTTATACTTTTTCAAGAAGTTCTGGAAGAAGTTCTTTAGCTTTTTTAATGCATTGATTCTAATTCTGTAGAATCTCATTTTGTGTCTGAATCTCAGTGCATTAGAGAATTTAATGGTCATAGTTTTCATCTCAAAGTAACTTTTTCTGCTCTCAGATTATACTTCTTTAATGACTTCTTGCTTTTACTTAGTAGACAAAATATCCTTTTTTATCTTTTCGGAAATACATATTAGAGATTTTATATAGTTTTTTTCTAGCTTTTATTAATAAAGCTATTTCTTGGGGGATATTTTTTTCTGTCTGTCTTGATTGCCTTTTAACTGTTGACTGTCTTTAGAATTTTCTCTTTGCTTCTCCTTACAAATAAGCATGCATGGGTGGGACTGGGAATGAAGGAGTGATTGGATAAGTAGATGATGGAGGAAATCCTAGGCTTGTCCATATTTGGAGATTTATGTGAATTCTTTTACATACATGCTGTTTTGGACCAAGTCACAAACAAGAGGGGAATAGGAGGAGGTGAGAGAGGGAGGAAAGAAAGAAAGAAGAAAAGGAGAAAGGAAGAAAAAAAAGAAAGAAGAAATGAAGGAAGGATTGGCTTTACCATGGTTTTACACTGACAAATTATAGGGAAATTACCTCTGAAGAGTACGATATGAATTAAAGCTGGGGGCAGCAACACAGGCCAGTTTTGCCTCTATGTCAAAGAGATTCTATTCACTCTTTGTTTGCTGGGATAATGTTTGCTAACTCTTATGGCCTATTTCTTTTGAGACCAGTTGTAGCATTGCCTCTATTCTGCTTGGCTTGCTCTATGATTCAAATGCAAACAGGGAGCAAATCATGTAGAGTAATCCCCACTGTTGTTAGCTCCAGATTTGCAGCCCCCTCCCAATACCTCCTGCCTTTGTCCTAATGTTCTGGGCCCTGCTTGGAGTCAGTATGTGAATTGTGACTTGGTCAGCAATTCTCTCAATCATCTTGTTTGCAATATATTCTACAGAAATTTCTTGACTTTTTCACAATAGTTTGGTTTTCTTCCTTGATTTTCAGAGCTGATACAAAAATTTTCCACAATTTTCAAATTCCTTTGGTCATTCCACTGGGAATTTGGGAGAGTGAGAAGTTAAATGCAAGGATTCAGAACAAAAGTCTGTCTTTGGAATTCTAAGTTAGGGTAGGTTATTATGAGGCATTACACATTAATTAGCACTCTAACAAATGAGTATTGATATATCTCTTAGTTTTGTGGTTCTCAAACTCTGGTCTACAGATGAGCTGCATCAGAGATACTGAGGATTACTTTATGAATGATGATTCTCAATCCTATCTCAGAGTTCCCATTCAGAAGGTATGTTGTAGAGCCTGTAAGTATACATTTTTAAAATATACATTTTAACCCTCTTTCCAAGCAACTTTTATGATCAATCAGGTTTGGGAGTGCTACAGCTTGAATGTATCTCCCTTAAGTTCATGTGTTGGAAACTTAATTGACATTGTAACAGTATTAAGAGGTGGGGCCTTTAAGAGGTGATTAAGTCATGAGGGCTATGCCCTCATGAATAGATTCATGTTTTTATCTCAGGAGTGGGCTCCTGATAAAGGATAAGTTTTACCCAATTTGTCTCTCTTTCCTGCATATTTCCTCCACATGTGATGCCTTCTCCCAAGGGGTGACCCGTGCCAGAGGCCAGTGCCATGCTCTTGGACTCTCCAGCCTCCAGAATTATGAGCCAAATAAACTGTTCTTTATAAATTACCCAGTCTGTGATACTCCGTTGTAGCAGCAAAAAACAAACTAAGACAAGGAGTCACTGCCCTAATTTGAAATGGCCAAACCCTTTGCAATTGTAATCATATTATTCAACTTTTTATTTTAGGAACTCTTTTCAAATTTCTACTCCTAAAGATAACAGAGTACATTTTAGTCTTTTGTTTATGAGAGAAAATTTAAATTACTTCTTTTAAGAGTTTCATGACAGTTGTTAAGATAACTGGAGACTCCCCGAAGTGTGGCAACAAGAAATTATTGCTCTAACTGTAGGGTGATTGTGGCTATGTTTGAAAAGGGCACAATTTGAAAATGAGATAGTAATCCCCTACAAATTCTTTGCTGGAGTTCTTAGATCTGGAGAAGTAATTTCATCATGTGTTGGTGATTATTTGGGAAAGTCCTATTGTGCTTTTTAGAGATAATAGTGTAGAGTTGATGGGGAAAAAATGAGCAGGAACAGCTGGAGGTTTTGCAAATGCTTTGATGAGCAGGATATTCCATTCCAGGAGGGAATGCATTTTATGAGAATTTTTAAATAAAACCATTCTACTTCATAAATGTATTTTTATCAGTATTATTTATAAATTTCAGTACTATTTTTATTTTCTATAGTAATAAGTACAGAGAGACTTCTTGCTAAAGATTTAGTTGACTCATTCTGGTTTTATTTGGAGGGTTGGCTATTTAGATTAATCCATAATTCAAATCCACCAATATTGATAAGAAATGTTATACTTAAAATGACAAATGCAAATACATAAAAATGGAAGGCACTTAAAAACTTTTATTTTGACCCAGGAACTCTGCCCTCCAGCATCCAAGCATCTGGTTTCCCTTCTCTTGACTGCCTAAGCTAACAGCCAGAGCCCCATAAGAAGAAAGATTAGATGTAAAATTCTGATAAATTCCACTCAGTTTGAGCTTTATACCAATAACAGAAGACCATTTGTTGTCCATCTGTCTTTGGGTGAAATGGAGAAGTTTTGGTGCTAACAGTAAAAGAGTGTTCTGAGTTTACCTGTATTTTATTCAGACTGCAATCTGTAGACACAAATATATGCCACTCTGTCCTATGAAATCACCAAAATATAATTGCTTGAGGTCTCTATATACTTCCGTGCTAAGTAAACAATAACACTCACATTTAAATGGTCTGTGTGATTACACAGACAAACTGCAGGTTTTCTGTTAGGTTTATCACTCCCCTAGGTACTTCAGATCTCTTTGTGTTTAATCTCTAATTTCTTCTATAAGTGCAATTTAGGATTCAAAGCAGAAAAGCATTTGCAAGATTTAGAACTCTACTTTTCAGGACAAAACAAATTAACAAGCAAATCACAAGGAATTTGCATCGTTGTATCACCATCAAAATGAGAATTTAAAAATTTTATGAAATCTAATTTTAGAAGGCATGTGTATATGATAGGTAGTAAAAGAGCTATTTAGATATAAAACATAAATCAAGGATAAGTATACAAAAGGCATATAGAACAACAGCAATAATATGTGTTAGGTCCTGCTCAGTGTTTCAAAGCCACTAAATTCTCCTAGGTCACAAAGTGCACACACACACACACACACACACACACCATTACCTTTGGCATTGTATTAGTTTTCTATGCTGCATAGCAAATTATCACAAAATTAGGGTCTTACAACAATATTAATTTATTATTTGGCATTAATTTATTATCAGGAATCTGGAATGCTTTAGTTGGGTGCTTTACTCGGTACCTCGTGGTTGTAATCAAGGTGTCTCTGCTGGCTGTGTTCTCATCAGGAGGGTCTGATTCTCAGCTCTATCATGTTGTTGGCAGAACTCATTTTCTTACAGCAGTATGACTGAGGTCCCATTTTCTAGGTAGTTGTTGGCTGAGGACATTCTCAGCAACTAGCACCTGCTTTCCGTAATCTGGAGGGCTCCCTCCATAGGCCCTCTCACGACATGGCTTCTCCTACATTGTGAATTAGACAATATCATTTCCATTTTATAGATGAGAAAACTAAGGCCTGGAGAGATGGTCATAATTAGTAATGGTGGAGTTGTAATTGAATCACAGGTCTGTATGATTCCTCGAGGCTTCATTCTCCCCTCTCTTCTCTTTTTACTCAATACCAGTGGTTCTCAACTGTGGGCGATTTTGCCCTCCTTCAACCCCCAGAGGACATTAGGTAACGTCTGGAGATATTTTGGGGTGTGACAACTGAGTGGGAGAATGCAACTGGCATCTAGCTGTGTAGAGGCTATGGATATACCCAAACATCCTACAGTACATGGCACAGGTTTGGCTAGCACCAAATATCAATAGTGCAGAGGCTGAAATTCTCTGCTTCACATATAACTTTGTATTGTATCAACTCTTGTGTGATCAGCAATACTCATGGCTAGTTTCAACTTCCACATTTATATGCCTAGTCCATATATCTATCAAGACTTTGGACTTACGTATGCAATACCCCCTCTCCTCATGTATTCCAAACTCAAAATATTCAAGCATCATATAGTCAGTATTTAGATTTGCAATTGTGGCATAAATATCACAATTTTGTTTTACAGTTTATTTCTTTGAATCAGGTTATAAAGAATATCCACAAATTGGTAGGTATGTCCCTGATTACTCTATTAATCTATAGTCTTTCTCCATTTTTAAAAATGCTTGTAATTTGTTAAGAAAAGTGGGTCATTTGTCTTGTTCATTTTGCTGATTGTAACCCAGGTGGTTCTAAATTTTTTGTACCTTAGCAATTGGTCTGGAGGTTTGATTAGGTGTTTGATTAGATCCAGGCTCAACTTGTTTTTAAGCAGAATTAATTCATAGGTAGAGTTATATTCTTCTATGGGAAGCACATAATGTCTAGTAGTTTTTCTTTAGTGGCTTTAGTAGCTATTGCTGATCAATACCTAGCTCCATTATCTTACTTACAGTTGAAAAATGGTGATATACCAATTAAATTATTCCATCCTCATTTTCAATCAACATTGTTGAAATGTTCATACTGCTCAAAGGAATCTACAGATTCAATGCAATTCCTATCAAAATACCAACACTAATTATTGGGGAAATGCAAATTTAAACCACAGTGAGATACTACCTTACCCCTGTCAAATGGCCATTATTAATATTAAAATGTCAAAAAACACCACTGCTGTTGATTACTTATATTGAAAGACAATATAGCTTTAAACACATTAACTCATAAAAATGATTTATTGCCATAGCACCTAAACAATGCTCTGTAACCAGTGACTATAGATTTTAGAGAAATGATAATTTATATATACAATGTTCAGGCCCTTTCTTTCTGGAACACTTGAAGCAGCTCAGCTGTTACACAAAAATCCCATGAATATGGGAGATTTTCTATTTGCCAGGGTCACTTTAGGGACCAGCCCCATTCTTAAGATCTCCCACTTGGCCACTGTGTGGAAGGGACAGAAGTACATGCTTGGGCCTAACAAACTAACTCTTCAAAGGCAGAATACCAAACATATTAGCTACTTTGCAAAATGTCTACAGTAGAATTATTGGTTAAAATGTAATTGGAATATATGCAGATTTTATCTAATTACATCTCAGGCATCTTTTTTTAATTGCATGTTGCTAGTATTCTCCTTTAATTGGTTTTGACCATGTAGAATGATTTTTTGATCTTTTCAGTTGCTTCATTAGAATAGAAGAGAGAGAAAGTGGCCCCATGACCCTCCTCTCTCAATGTAATGAGGTATGAGGTAGAAATCACCAAACCGGAAATGCAAATGGATTTTCTTGACTCTTTCCCTTTTAATACAAACATTAGGATGATAACTCAAACTCACTCTTATTTTTCAACTACTTCTATGTAGAATTATGCATGGGAAGCTGTATGTGGACTTTGCAGTTATGTGAAAGGAATTTGCAGTCTCCAAAAGAAATGCATATAGGGGAGAAATGAGCTGAAATAACAGGAATGAGAAAATGGCAATAAATCATAAATGATAATCAGAGAGATCCTGATAAATCAGTGGCAAAGATTTAACAAGTCTCCAAAGGTTCATAAACTTCCTTGATTGCTGCCAGCATAGCAAAGGAAAGGCACTGTACGAGGGTCATCAAGTCATGCTTCTTTGTGCTCCTATTGTTGCAGCTCATCTCTTTCTCCTCCCAGCTCATCAACTCTCATAGCTTTTCAAGAGAAATTAAAAGAGCTCTCTCTCCTTGTTCTTACGTGGCTACTGAAAAACAGAGCCTCACTCGAACCACTAGAGGGATCTCTTTTCTTTGAAAAGGGGAGAAAAATCTAAATTGCATGATAAACTGTAATGTTGGAATGACACAGGACAGAAAATTAACTGTTAATATTACAATTTTCAAAGACGTTTCACCATCTGCCGAGGGGACTCTGCCCTTGTTTCCAAGGTCCTGAGAGAGATCTGGCAAATATGGACCCTGCCATGCAAACACGCTAGATGAAGCTTTATTCGACATTAATTTAATGTGAATTAATTAGTTTAATTCACAATATTCCATGAAATGGAGGAGGTTCCTGGTCTTTAGTTCAAGATGGCCAGCATTGTTTTCTTGTTCCTTTGTTGCTTGGTGGCTCTGCTGACAGCTGGGGAGCCACTGCGGTTGGGTTGCAGAAACACCTTTTCATATAATCCTGTTTGACACAAGAAATTTGTAGCTGCTCTCAAGGTCACTGTGTTGAGTTTTTAGCTTGCTTGGGTCTCTACATTCATCCCTCATCAGAAGTTCTACCACCTTCTAAGCTCTGCTTGGTAGTAGAATATAAATCTTGCACACTCCTTGTAGTGGAACAGATATAACGATCTCCTAAAGATGTTATGCACTAGTTCCCAGAATAGTGAATATGTTATGTTATATGGAAAAGGGGAATTAAGATCGCAGATACTACTATTAAGGTTGCTAATCAACTGACAAAATAAAGGAGATTATCCTAGCTTATTTGGGTGGGCCCAATGTAAACATAAGGTTCCACAAAAGTGGAAGAGGGAGGCAGAAAAAGTTGGAATGATGCCATCTGAGACAGCCTGGACCTGCTGCTGCTGGCTTTGGAGATGAAGGGAAAGGGCCATGAGTCAAGGAATGTGGTTAAAGCTGGTGAAGTGAAGGAAATAGGCTTTCCTCTCGAGTCTTCAGAAAAACACAGTCTTGCTAACATCTTGATTTTAGCCCAGTGAGACCTCTGTTGTACTTCTAACCTATAGAACTGTAAGATAATAAATTTGTGCTGTTTTAATCCACAAAGTTTGTACTAATTTGTTACAGCAGACATAGGAAACTAATACACTCCTAGTGCTGTCACAGCTCTTTCCTCTAAGAGGGAAAATGAGACGGGATGTCTCACTCCACACCTGCTTCCCTGACACAGGTTGTTTTTTCCTGTTTCAGTGCCTGCATACCCACCCTTCCCTTTGTCGGGGAAGCTGCAAAAACACAGGGGAGTTTCAGGAGCACAGACTCTGAAATACAAAATATTTTTTTATTTTCCTCAAAAAAAGCCTAGACTTTATCATAGAAATCAGCAAACTGCAGGCTACAGGACAAATCCAGACTGCTGCCTGATTTTGGAAATAAAGTTTTATTGAAACACATTCATGTATGTATTGCCTATGGCTGCTTTCACACTACAGAAGTAGAATTTAATAATAATGACAGAGACTTGCAGACAGGTCTGCAAATCCTTAAATATTTACTATTTGACCCTTTGCAGAAAAAAAAAAGTTCTGTCTTCTGCCTTAGAAACAAAATTATGGCTAATCTTAGGGTGAGAATATGAATAGGTATGGAAGCGCGGAATTTTCTTTTCAATTGTTAGTATTAAAATATAGCAGCAATAAGCAAGTTGTAAACTATTAATAGCCCAGGAGATTAACTCATGTTTGGCGAAGTAAGCTGATCTGTGGCTCCAAAGATATCCAGGCTTAATCCCTGGAACCAGTAAATATTACCTTATTTGGAAAAAGGGTCTTTACAGATGTGATTAAGGATTTGGAGATGAGGAGGCAATCCTGGATTATCAGGGTGTGCCCTAAATGCCATCATAAGTGTTCTTATAAGAAGCTCTAAGAGGTAGAGAGAGATTTGATACATACACCGAGGAGAAGGCAATGTAAAGATGGAGGCAGAAACGGAGTGATATGGTCCACAAGTCAAGGAATGCAAGGAATGCCAGCATCCTCCAGAAGCCAGAAGAGGCAAAGGATGGAGTCTTCCCAAGAAGGGAAGGAAGGAAACGGAGGAAACACAACCTTACTCTCAGTTTGATTTTGAACTTCTGGTTTCCAGAACTGTAAGAAAATACATTTCTGTTGTTTTAAGCCACCAAAGTGGCTATGGTAATTTGCCATAATTTGTGGCAATTTATGATCATTTGTTGCAACAGCAATAGAAAACTAATACAGGTCGGAAGACCATTTTGAGAAGACAGCAACCTTTTAATCAGCCCATATGGCTGAAGTCAATAGAAATTGTATCTGCTCATGAATTCCAGACTCACTACTGGACACAATATCTGACTTTGGTGGAAGAAATGCAGGGAAATGCAAAAGAACATGCAATGGGGACTTACAGACTCTGTGGGTATTCAAATTATTTGACAGTGTGTAAATGATTTCGCAGTAATGCAGTCAAAGTTCTTAGAGTAAATCACTATGATTCTCACTTCTGTCTGGCATAGAGAAATAATCAGCACTTCAAAATGAGCCTTTGGCTGTCCTATCATTGCCTCAGTAACTGCTTACAGAGCACAGGAGATGCCAGCTTATTTCTCCTCTCTTTTTATGATCAAACTTTTCAAAATCGATATTTATATACATACATAGATTGTATGATACTATGTGACATTGCATCATATGTGCATATATATACTGAAGATGGTTCTCCCACCCTATTAGCATATTTAATGTGTTAAATATGCTAAATATTTAAATATTCAGACATGCATCACTTAAATCCTATTATAACTGGCTCATTCTTATAGATTGGTACATGCTTGAACTCATCATCTATAATATACATTTCTAGCTTTAATATGTATTATGCTGTCTTTTGAGGAAGCCCAATGTCTTAGTGAAGTTGGTAATCATAAAATTACCTATTTGGGGTTTTGGCTGTTTAATATCAATGTTTCCAAAAGTAATCATATGATTTAGTTCATCATACCAAATCAAAGGTAAGTTCTACAATTCACCTGTAAGTGCTAATAATCCCTTTTCGGGGTAGCATACAGCTCTTGTGCACCACATGAATTTCTCCCTGCCTCTCTTCTCTGTCCAGCCACAGACGTGGGAACTAGTTCTGCACAGGCTTGACTTCTCCTCCCGCGAGTAACTTAACAAGACATAGGCTCAGGTATGTCAGGTATGCCACTCACTTCCAGCCCTGGGGTCTAAGTTTGAGAGTGTCTGTTGATGAGGTTCATTCCATCAGGCTTCTCAGGAAGTCCCTCCATTTGAGCAGCCCCTTGTGGTAGCCAACTCCACAAGGTACTCCCGGTTTACTAACCTTCCTTCGTCAAACTTCTCAATAGTCCAGTCATGTGGCAGCTTTTATCTCAGGCTTCTGGGAAAACCTAGGCTAAAGCAATAGGATACTGTAGTTGAAAGAAAACATCAGCAAATAATGTTTAAAAACCTTTCATTTATGGATATTCACAAATAAGAAAAAAAGTAGAGAGAGGAGTAAGATGGACCTTCATGAACACTTCACTGCATATACCCTTCTCCAGGGTATCTTTGAAAGAGATTCCTAGATTCCTGGACAGAGTTATTATTGAGGGGAGATTGAAAGGTAAATCGTTATAACTTTTGCTAGTGATAACTAAATTCCCCACCATAAGAATTGTATCATTTTAGATTCTTCTTACCAGTAAAGTCTAAGAGATCCTATTTCCCTATAGTCACCTTGATGAAGTATGTTGTCAAACTTTTGCATCTCTGCCAATCTCATCAGTGTAGTTTTAAGTGCATTCTTTTATTACAAGCAAGATTGAGCAAATCTTGTGTTTACTTATAAATTCTTTCTTCATATCTTTTGTCTATTTGTCTATAGGGCTGTTAACCTTTTTCTTCTCATTTTTCAGAAGGTCTTCTATGTTGGGGATATTAATACTTTATCTGTGCTATAATTTGAAAATACTTTTGTCCAGTTCTTGTCATTTAGCTTTTACTTCGTTTTGGTGTTTTCTTGTACTTTTTGACCATGTCTTTATAATGAGGACCATACAAAGTGATTATTGAAGAAGAGATTTGCATAGGAAGTTATGCTAAATAAATATTGAGTGACTTAACCTTTGCTAAATACTTCATGGATAATTTACAATAAAAGTGCTAAAAAAATTCAGGTCACAAATTATCTCCTAATATTCTAAGACCTGACTGTTCACATTTTTCCTAATTGTCCAGGATCCTTTTCATTCCTTGTCACACTTTTCTCCCTCCCTCTCTCCCTGATTTTCTCAACTTCTCCTTCTCTCCCTTCTCTTTGCCTCCTTCTGCCCTTCTTTTTCTCCTTCCCCCACTTCTCTTCCTTTTCTTTGCTTTCCCTATCCTTCTCTCCTTCCTTCCTTCTCTCCCTCTCTTTTTCTCTTTCTCTCTTTTTTTCTTTCGCCAGGCCCTGGACATATTCTGACCAGCAAACAGGAGAATTCAGGAGAATAAACACTAATCTACATGCACTCAACACTGTAACACTGCAACAGTGACAGGTGCTGGAAGGAGGGGTACAGGATGCCATGTGAGGCTGTGCTTGTTGGGTTCTTGTGTAGCCACGGGAGCTCAGAGAAGACATCTTGGGACAGATAACAATTGAGTGAAGCTCTGAGGGATGAGTAATAACTAACTAGTCAAAGAACAGAGGGACTGGCCTTTTGGCAAAGGGAACAGCATCTGCAAAGGCCTTGTGGAGATGGGGAGGAGGGATGTAGAAGAGACTGAGAGTGAGGCAGAGAGAGCAATGAGAGCCTGGTGAGAGATCAGGCTAGAGAGATGGGTAAGGAGCAGACCTTTCAGGGTCTTGGGGGCCATGCTGAAGAGATTTACCTTTATCCTAAGAGCAATTTGAAGTAATGAAAGGATTTAAAGAAAAGGGAGTGGGTATGATCAAATTTGTGTTTTGAAAAGGTCAATCTGACTTTTGCATGGAAAACAGATTGCAAGGGTGCCTGAGTGGGAAGAAGCCCAAATAGGAGGCAGATGCTGTGGTTTGAGAGAGGACAGGTGGGTGGGATTAGGGTGGCTGGCAGCAGGGGTGCACCTGGTGCGTTTAGCATTGAAGCATCTCATTTCTTAATACTTCCCCATGTGACAAAATTATTTTCAGTAATAAACATCAAATGAAACAAACAGCCTATTATAATAAAGGCTAAAAAAGAAATACAGACAAGAAAAATTTTCTTTCATTGAGCTTCGTGTATATAATCATGCCAATTTAAGAAACATTTTTTAAAATGAAGTAAATAATGAGGCAAAACACAAAAATAGGTAAAAGTGCAGCTATTAATTCAATTGTTTTTATTGCTATTTAATAGTTTTAAATCTAATCATCTGGTTATAGTTCTATTACAATATTTTATGTAAATAATTTTCTGATAATTAATAAATGAATTTTAATAAAACCAAACTGTTTGCAAAGAAATGCAATTTAGGCAACAGCTAAGTGATAATACTGTTGGAATGTTTTTTTTTCTTGATTCTTTTTTAGTTTTAAGATGCTTACTAATTAAAAAATGCATTTTAATTTTAAAGATACTATTCGATATGAATGAACTAAAATTGATACTAAGAAGACAAAAATATTACTTCTCATAATTCACACTCTGTTTAACTTTTTGTTTTAAACACAAATAAATATACACTCTGCTATTGTTTCAATATGGTTTGTTTGGCCCCACCAAGTCTCATGCTGAAACTTGATCCCTGGTGTTAGAGGTGGGGCCTGGTGGGAGATGTCATGGTGTCATGGGGACAGATCCTTTCTAAATGGCGTGGTGTCATCCTTGAGGTAATGAGTGATTTCTTACTCTATTAGTTTGGAGTGCTCGTTGTTAAAAAGAACCTGGCACCTCCTTCACTTCTCTTTGGCTTCCTCTCTCACTATGTGATCTCTGCAAACATCAGTTCCCCTTCACCTTCCACATGGGAGGTAGCTTTCTGAGTCCCTCACCAAAAGCAGATGCCTGTGCCATGCTTTTTGTACAGCCTATAGAACCATGAGCCAAATAAATCTCTTTTGTTTGTAAATTGCCCAGCCTCCGGTATTCTTTTATAGCAACACAAACAGACTAAGACAGACTCCAAGTGGTCACACAGAATGACAGAATTGAAGTCATTCATGCTCTGCTTCTTTATCTTCCCAATCCCTGTGCTGTCACTGTTTCAGTGAAAGAATGAAGGTTACAAACAGTACCCAAACTAAGCATAAATGATTTCTGACCATCAGAAGTTATTTAAAAATGAAAACATGTACTCAGTCTACAAGTGTTTCAGATCAGCTATACAACTGAGAATGCTCAAAATTAACTTTCTTGTAAAAATATAATATTTGTTAAACATGTGATAAAAATGTGCTAACTCAAAGTTTACATATATGTTATTAAAACTTAACAGTAGCCAGAAAATTTATTTAGAATTTAGTTCCATAAAAGATTTTGGAGAGGAGAAATTTTTTTTTTTAGATAACTTTATTGAAATATAATTTATATAACATGCCATTACTCTGTTTTAAGTGTACAATTAAATGATTATTAGTAATTTTTAAAAGTTATTTTTATGAAAGTTATGATAGTGGATACTTAGGAAATTAGAAACAGCATCACCTACCCTGTCCCTCCCCACCCCTGCCTTCTCCTCTGAAGTGTTAACTTTAAAAAATCTCATAATTATAAATTTAGAAAGGAGAGCTTTATTTCTTATAAAGGGTTACAACCTGCAAGCTGGCCATTCTGACAGGCTGAGAAGTGTTTCCTCTGGCAGAAGCCTAGAGACAGCTACTTGGAGGGAGGGAGGGGTAAGAAAGAAATTTAAGCTAAACAGGTTGGGCCAAGTACACATATTCAACAGGTTACAGGAGGATCTATGAATATTTGTGAAGGTGGTCCTGACACATGTGTATTGAACGCACATGCATGTTACATACCACCCATGTTCAATTTGGGGTGGAGATTTCACATTTAAATGTATTATAATTAGGCCCTAGACATCAAAAGGTCTTTTGGGAACACAAAACACACTCAGTGTGCTGTCTCTGGAAACTGCCCAGAAGCAGTGCATGGTCAGTGGTCTCCTACCAGGAGAAAGTTACTGAAATTGGTTTCTTGTCCAACCCAAGCTGTCAGTTATGGCTTGTGGAAGAGGGAGGTGAGGGTCAGCATCTGGTGGATGAGCTGCCAGGCCAGTGCTTATTTAGCTGCTAGAGAAAAAGAAACCCTCATGGCAGTTAGAACACAGTTTATTCTTTAAGTGTAGGGGTGCATGGCTTAACCCTTGCCTGGCATGGCCTTAGGTCATGTTTATAATTTGATGTCTTATTGCTACAAAAAGTTTGTTCTGTCAGTCTTATTATGATTTCTATTTTGACATTAATGTCGGTCAGTTGATGTGTCTAAATCCCAAAAGGGAGCAGGTATAATGAGGCGTGTCTGACCTCCCGTCCTGTCAGGGCCCAGAGCTCAACTCAGGTTTTCAGGTTCCTCTCAGGTCCCCTTGGCCAAGAGGGGGCTTCATTCAGTCAGTTGGGGGAGTATAGGATTTAATTTTTAGTTTACAGAGGCAACCACTTTCATTTCTTTTGGTTATTTCTCCTGATGCTTACCTACATGTTGTAACATAATACGCTTACATTGTTACTTCATGATGTATCAATTTTAGACATTGTTTATTGATTTCCTGTTCTTGTAGGTGAGGATTTAGCCCACTGGCACTTCCTTCCCCTCCCTACATCCTCCCAATATGGTTATTTGACAGTTTCTGAGTAAATCACTAACTAGTATTCACACTATTATGAATACATAGGTATTATTCACTCTTGAGCTAATGTTTTGTGTTCTGGGAGTTGGTGGTGGTTTCTTCTTATTTTTTTCCATCTCCTTGGTTTTTTAAAATACTTGTCACCAATTTCCAAAATGTTCCAATTTGATCTGTTATGGGCCCAACAGTAATTTTTTTAAATGTTCAAAGCCCACAAACTCTGTGTTCTTTCTCAAGATCAGTGTGGACTGGCTGCTCTGGAAGTCCTGGAGGTCCCTTTGCCACTCCTCTGTGTGCAACCTGTTTCCAAGATCCTGAAACTTCCTCCCTCTTGGTTACCTCCTTATTTTGCTCAAGCATTTTGTCTCTTCCTGAGAATGGGTAAATTGGAAGTAAAATATCTAAAAATATTTGTATCCTACCTTCATTCTTGATCTCATACTTTGGCCCTGTGTAGATTTTTGGATTGAACATAACATTTTCTCAAAATTGTGATACAGCTGTCCATGGTCTTTTATCAGCTGTTGTTGTTGAGAGTCTGATGACAAGTCCATTTCTGTTCCTTTCTATTGTCTATTTTTTCTCCTTGAAAGCACTCAACATACTTATTCATCCCTGCCATTCTGAAACTTCACGATGATGTGCCTTGAAGAGGGTCTATGTCCATTTATTGAGCTGGGCACTTGGTGCTTTGGTCATCTCAGAGACCTGTGTATTTCTGGTCTAGGAACTCTCCCTGAATTACTACTACTACTTTGTAATAATGCCCTTTCCAACACTATTTTCTATTCTTGAACTATGTCAGTTGAATTTTGGATACCATCCTACTTGCTGGCCCTCCCCTAAATTCACCTCCAGGTTGACCGACCTCTGATTTTTATCTTTTCTCTCCTACTGTGCACTTGTTTGAGTGGCAGTATCACACAGTGGTTAATGGTATGGGCTCTGGGGCCAGATCTGGTTTCAAATCTGGCTGCTTCATGCCAACTGGAGGCCTTGGCAAGTTTACTTAAACTCTGTGCCTCAGTTTTCCTAACTGTAAAACAGGGACAATAATAATCCCTACCCTGGAGGGTTGTTGTGAGTACTAAATACATTAATATATGTAAAGCTCTTAGACCAGCTCCTTGGAAAGTAATAGCAATTATTATTATTGTCTATTTCCTATTAGTTTTTCTACTCAACTTTACCTTTCAAACTTTCTATTAACTTTTCTTTTGAATTTTTGATATTATATTTTTAATTTCCAAGACCTTTTTCCTGTTTTCTGGTTGTTCTCTTTCTGTCTTAGTTCAAACATTGAACTAACTGCCTGGTTTTTAAGCCTTGCGCCTTGATCTCAGCTTAATCTCACAGTTCCTGGTGCCTGTGAATTTCAAGACTGTCCAAATGTTTCTCGTTTTTCTTAGCAAATTCTTCAGTAGGCCTTCCTGCTGTTCTATTTAGAGTCAGGTCCAGCTGACTCTAAATGACTGTGGGTACGATAAGACCAACAGGCCACCTTGGGCACCAGCCTATTGCTTTCCACCTTTGCTATGAATAAAATCCTTGTCTGTGGCTAGGTTACCACGATGATGGGTAAGGCCTTCAGGAGGTGTAGGAATAGTTGGGGTTAGCAGAGGCACGACGAATAAGGGAAACAATTTTATTATAGAGTATTTGGTCCACTGAGGATAAGTCCCTTCCCCTTCACTGATGCATCTGAGCTGATGCAACCTCATCGCAATCTGGAAGCTGGCCGGTCTGCTCTAGGCATGGTGCCATATTGGGGTTCAGGTTGATTGCTCTTGTAGAAAAATCAGCACGTGGCCATAATAGAAACCACAATAACCTCAATGAGTATGAGCCCATGCTTTAGAGTCCATGCTAAACACCACTATTTGCCCTGTTCATGAGCCCATGGTAAATCATCTGGCTGCCACAGGAAGGGCAACCCAGCATACTGTGCTATCAGAGCTTCTTCCATCATGGGGGACCTTTTGGCGAGCAGTCTCAAGAGACATAAATATTTTCAGGTTTGGGACACAGTCCAAGAGGTCCATTAACATGGTCCTCCAAATCTTTTTGACCACAGTTTTCAAAATCTTATTTCTTCTGTTTCCTCTAACATTTGACCACATCGTAAGCACTGCCTAAAAATGTGTGTAGATTCTGCCCCTTGGCAATCTTTTTCTCCAGGCAAGGTGGACTCCATGATACACTCATTGAATTCTACTGCCCGGGAGGAGTCTTCCTCTTTCCTGTCCTTTAGGGCTAACCCCTAGAGAGGCTGTGACTGACACGATCTACCCGAAGCTGGTGCAAGCAAAGTGCAGGGCCCTCTATCCACAAACCAGGCATGAACGTTTTCATCCTCAGTCAGATAATCATAGCAAACTTCCTGTGAGAAGGTCCAGGTTAAGGTTGGATGATGGCAGGTTGTTGGGATTAGGAATGACGTAGGCATGAATACCCTGCTGTAGTGCCTTCAGAGCCTGTGTGGGCTAGGTCCCACACACAGTACACCACTTCCCCTTTGTGATGCAGTGGGTCTCTCTACTTAGGGCAAAGTAGGTCAGATGGCAGTCAGTTCGTAGTAAACAATTTGAGTGTCATGGCAATCTGGTGTCCCATAGTCAAACTCTTAGTGTCCCCTGGCATCCAGTACCAACCCAAGAATTCTTTGCTGCTGAGGGGGGCATGGCCTTTTTTCAGCTTCCTAAGGGCTGCTGCCATGGTCCTGTCAAGGCTGGTTCAGGCTCCACACAGTGTCCTGATGTGCTCTAGGCACTTCTGGCAGCTTTCCACTTGATGGGCCCTACGGGCTTAGTGACACAGCCACTAGACTTGCAACGCTGCTTGCCTTTAGAATCTTCTTTCTCTAGACCCCAAAAGTGGAAACTTTAGGATCACCCAGTGTACAGGTAGAGCAGAGCACACCAATGTGGTATGTACTGCTCCCTTATCCTAAAGACCCCTCAGACATGGATGTTCCTTTATTGGTGGGACAAAGCGTGCTCTGCCCCTGACAGCTGAAAGCAAACTGCTCCATTAAGTGGCCTCCTGTACCAAAAGGGAGAAAAATACATTTTCCTGACCTGGTTGTGTAACTAGTTTTACTGGAACACGACCGTGCCCATTCTTTGATCGTTTATGGCTGCTCTCTTGCCACACCTGCAGAGTTGAGGGGTTGTGACAGAGACCATTTGGCTCGAAAATCTAAACTATTTATTATTTGGACCCTTAAGAAAAAGGTTGCTGGCCCTTGTACTAGATTAGTGTCAATGCAAAATACCACAACTGCAATGACTTGCCTCAGCAAGGGAACCAAACTCAGAAGAACACACACAACTGAAGTCACCATCCGATACAGCTGTGACATTCCACGTCCCCAAGGCCCATCAATTCTTTCTTTCTTTCTTTTCTTTCTTTCTTTCTTTCTTTCTTTCTTTCTTTCTTTCTTTCTTTCTTTCTTTCTTTCTTTCTTTCTTTCTTTCCTTCCTTCCCTCCCTCCCTCCTCCTCCTCCTCCTTCTTTCTTTCTTTCTTTCTTTCTTTCTTTCTTTCTTTCTTTCTTTCTTTCCTTTCTTTCTTTCTTTCTTTCTTTCCTCTCCCTCCCCTCTCCTCTCCTCCCCTCCCCTCCTCTTCCCTTCCCTTCCCTTCCCTTTCTTGCCAAACTGGAGAATTAAAAGGAAGAATGACAGGAATCAGCACATCTGTGTCTTCCTTATCTGTGATGAGATGCTAATCTCTACTCTTTTTCTCACAGGATAGGGTACCATTTTTCACTGTCCACTGTGGAAGGGCAAGAGGCCTTCAGTGGCTTCCACGGGGCCTTTCTCTCACAGTCATTCTGCAAAAGCCAGCGTGGGAATCCTGCCCTTTGCTGAGTATACCCATTCCAACACCATACTTGGGGACTGGTGAAAAACTCCCAGGGCCATTTCAGGGAGTGAAATGCAGTTTACAACAATACAAAGTTTACAACAATACAAAACTCCATCCTCTGACTCTCATGAGCACCCACTCTGAGGCTGACCTCAGTGATTTCCTGGGGCTTTTACAATTACTGTAATTTAAAACTAGTATCCATTGATACTCAACGACTGTGGAGGTTTCTTTTTCCCAGTGCACGTTATTTGGGAAAAATCAGCTGCAGGTGCATTTGGGAGAGGTCAGGTGAAGGTTCTCAAGTGTGGCAGTATCACAGAGCTCCTCTAAGGAGTGTGGTTTCCTTATCATCCAGGGGCCCTGGTTATGAAATGACTCACTTCTGAGAATTTGGAGAGAGGCCACATTCTTTCAATGCAACTTAAGACAGATCTGGTTTTTGCCAGACCTGACATCTTCTTGATTTAATTGTTGGGATCCCCGTGATGAATAAACATAGTCAGGGGTGTCAGACCACTCCCTGAGCCCTATCACCACCCTTTCTCTGTTGGCTTTTTATCATGGCCACACCTATGTTGTTTCTCGAAGTTAAAAAGTCCACACTTAACGTACTCCCTGCCCCACTGAGGTCAAGGACCACGTTTCCCTTACAGCCCCTTCCCCCATCGTTCCAGACGACCTTCCCTCTCCAAGTTTGTCTTCATGACAAAAGAAAGAGTGTAACAGGGAGACTTGCCAGAACCCACACGAAAGAGGTAATATGACATCCCTGTCTTCCTCTAGGGTATTATTAAGGGATCCTGGCCTTTCACACTCAGCTAGCACGGACCGACATTTGGTCCGGGTTTGCATTTGCCCAATCAGAAACTCTTAGAACCTCAGCCATTGAGTGCAATATTTTTGATGAGCACCCATGTCCATAAATTCAGCCCAATCCAAATTTCTATTCTGCCACTTTTATTAAGCACTCTTAAAATCCAGACTCAGAATTTCGACTCAGAATTTCAACAATGTATATTGACCAATTTCTATAATTCTTTATGGAATTTTATCCCCTACTCTGATTCTGCATTTTACCATTTGGGCCGTGATAAATTCCAATCCTGTTTGTCAGGTGAGCGACAATGAAGAATGGGACACGCAGTGAACTGTTAACGCTCTTGTGCTAAGGGGAAATGGCTTCCTTAGGGAGGACAGAGATGACGGTGAGCCAGAGGGCAGTGGGGGACCAGGGCTCCCCAGGTCCTCTGCATCCTCCCAGATATCCCCATTCCCACAGAGCCTCAGTCTGTCTCATCAATACTTTAATATTCATACAAACTACTCTGTAAATTTGTGGATTCAACTCCTATTAAAATTAAGAAACCTGCTGATTTGTGCTCTGAATTCACTTCTAATAGTCTGGAAGCTTTACGTAATAAGAGATTTTTTTTTTTAACATGGCCACAGAAAGGCTCTAAGTTTCACTCTAACTTGAAGATGAAAGTTTCAATATTTGAGTGGTCTTGCTTTAAGTTGCTCAGTGCCTTCAGAAGCAGCCACCATCCTATCCTCTGGTTCTGGCCTTCCTCATCTTTTTTAGATCAGTGGAGGCAGCACCTTCCTTCTGTCCCCAGCCCTGGCCAGGCCCTGTCCTCAGTGGGTACACGGTCTGAGGTGATAGCGTGATGAGCTGTTTTACCACTCTGTCACGTGCCTGCCATTTTCCCCTCCTAGAGTTGGGAAGGGAGTCTTACTTCCTACTAATCCAAATGCTCATCACCTCCCTGGAAGTTTGATGTTTGCAATCTGCTACCTAGAACTCACTTCCATGTCAGTTAATCTTCTTGACTTATAAACAACCCCACTTTCAACAACAAATGAGTATATAAGCAGGGTTTGGGTGGCTCACAGAATCCCTTTGGACTGCAGGAGGGACAGGAACCTCAACCCTGGAAGCTCAGGTAGCCTCTGTTTAGGCCACAGACATAGGGTCAATCCTTTCCACCCATGTCTATGTGTCTCCATTTGAATTTTCAAATTCCAGCTGGCCCAGCTTAGATCAGGCTGGGATCAATCACCCCAGGACCTAAATCAAAAGACCTGGGAGACCCCTGGTGATCGCCACTGCAGGAATCATGGTGAGCCGGGCAAACTCCCCAGTTTATGTCTAAGGCAGTGTCACTGCCTGTCGCTGACAGGGTAAGTTCAAACTCTTGGCATTTACTGTTTTTAATTCAGGCATCACAGTGCCTTTGCTTCCAGACCTCTTTCCCCTAACCTGCCCAATTTCTCTGTTCCCTGAGCACTCTCTGTCCATCCCAACTCTGCCTTTGCTTAACCCCTCCCCGGGCTCTCCTGAGAGGTGCAGCCTCCTGTCTCTAAGACCCAGCCTAGCCTCTCCTCCATGAATGCTTACTCGACACTGACCATGTATATGTATTTTATGAGCAATTTATTTCCCTGTGCTATATGTTGTCTCCTTGAGTCACTCAGAGTCCCAGCAGGAAGCAGCTGACACACTCAGATTGGGCAATTTGAGGAGAGTATAGCGAAAGACCCATGTATGAAGGAGCCAGCAGGGTGAAGGGAGAGCAGGCGTGAGCAACAGCAGGGATTTGTTGCCAGTCCAGGGTCTGAAGAGCAGGGGGTGGGAGAAACTGCGTGCTCAGAAGACGGGGCCAGCTGGGGGTTGACACATGCACAGCATCCTGATTGGACAACACAGGATGGGGACAATGTCTGCCTCTCCATCCATTCTCAGGTGTCCAGGGTCAGAGGAGCGGCTGTTCTGATTGTCAGATGTCAGGGTGTGGGTTGGGCTGCATTTACTAGCGTGGGCCTCTGTGTGTTAGAAGGTCCCACACACGCACAGGTGAGTCTAGTCCATCCCCGGCTCCCCCCACCACCCCGAGCAGCAGTAGGTAGAATCAGGGTGTGTCTTCCAGGGGCAGCTCACACTTTCTTGCCTTTTTTTTTTTTTCTTTTGGTGGTTGTTGTTCTCTTCTATTCACACCTGTTTTCAGCATGCCCGTTGCTTTGGGTTTGGGCGTGGCCCTTCGGAATACCATTTGAATTTTGGTTTCTGAGAAGGAAGTAGAATAGGCAAGCCTTGAGCTCTAACCAGCTTTACCAAAACCCCTCATCAGGGCGAACTAGGAATTAGCCCAGATAATAAAGTAGACCGTGTTTTCTGTATTCTGTTGCTCCCTCCTGTGGTCATGCCTTGCTTGCACAATTCCTGGGGATACAAACGGCATCCCCTGAGATTGGCAACACGGTTGGACAAGATCAGATGTAGGCATTCCTGAGTTTCTTGCCGGGATATCTGGAAACCTCACCTCCTGCCCAGCACACAGGCACACCTTTGCTGACTGATGGCTCTTTGCACACAGATGGCTCTGTGTGCAGCACTGGCTGCCGCCGTGGCCCTGGCCAGCGCCCCCTGGCGTCCGTGTTCCCCACTGCAAGGGTAACAGAAACTGGTGCTGCCAAGGGGAGGACATCATCTGACGGTTGGGGCAGATTTCCCTGGGACCTTGAACTGAGCCAGGGATGTTCTTGTCCTATCTGAAAATTGAGAGGCTTTCCTCAGTTCAAGAAAGCCTTGACTACAAGAGGTGGCTCCTCCAATGGGCACTGGGCTGCCGCCAGTGGACGAGCTCTTGCTTAGCCAGGAAAGGTAACCTGGAAATAGGCAAAATCTAGGTATATATCATTTTAAAGGCATTATTAGTTATTTCCATATTGAAGCTCATACCTATATCCACATCCATGTCTATCTGTTTATCTGGGTGTGTATCTTTAATATCATAGCTTTTTTTGTTTGTCCTATTTCTCAGACAGGAGCTGGGTCTCTAACATTCATTTAAGTCCCACAGTTCAGTCCTGTAAATTCATGTGAGCCCTATGTAGACCTCAGAGAGCTGAAATTTGGAGGCTTTGATTAAACCAACAGAACTCATGAGGTGTAAACTTGACCTTTGTGCCTCACTATCCTTGTACATTGAATCAGAGCCTGAAGTGCTTCTATCCCTGAATGAAAACTCAGGCAGTCCCATGGCTTTTGTCATCATATCCAGGTATAAAAATGTCCCGTGATCATTTGAGGTCACAAAAGAACAGAGTTTCAACTCAAAAATTAAAGAGTTGATCCCTTGATGATAATCAGAACTCAATTTGATTTGACATATCCATCTTCTCTGCTTGCCCCCAAGCTGGCTGAGGAATGGCTACTTCCTGGAGAAAGGAGTGTGGGCATGATTCTGCCTCTCTCTCTCTCTGCCTGGTGTTTCTACTCCTTCCCCAGCTTGCTCAGCGTGGATTCTAACCCTCCCGCTGGGTGGAGGCTGGGCAGGGAAGGAAGGTTGGGGTTAGGGACGTTTTTGTTTGACTGGCTCTGCCATAAGATGACATCACCCTGTCTGGGGCTGGCAGATGTTTAAAAGTTGATCCTTTCTCCCATGGGCTGCTTTGTAGCATCAGTGGAGGCATCCCTGGGAACATTCGATGTAACTCCTGCAATTCAATAAAAGCGCATCTTCCCTGCTGCCAGCTGCCCGCCGTGCTCCGTCGTTTCCGCAGTCCACTGCACACACACACGTGCTGCTGGGGTCCCACGGACAAGCCCCCGCGGGCGGTCTTCTTGGACAGGATTAGAAATCCTCCAGGTGGCTCTCTCTCATTTGGCCCATGGAAGAGAATTCCACGACAGTGGCCGCTCTTTTCCACTCTACCCCAATGCAGCTGGCTAGCCTGTCCCTTGTACCTGTATTTCCTGAGTGTGAGGCAGACCCTGAGATGTTGGTGCCTCTTTAACTGTAGTGACTCCCATCAAGCTCTCAGGTGGTCCCATTGGTGTCACCCTCACCAGGCTTGGGTTGAGAAGCAGGCACCTACCACACCTTCCTGTCCAGGGCAAGCGACACCCTGCATACCAGCAGCCCTCTACAAAGAGCATCTTTTCAAACACCTCCCTAATTTCACCAATCTCTTTGTCCCCAGTGTATATGAGGGGTCTCAAGAGTTGTGAAATTTGTGTTTACAATTTCTGTGTAAATCCCCATATAGTCTACTGTGGGATACAGCATCTATGTGTTCCCGCTGCCTCGATGAAAACTTCCAATTTGGTATCTTGGTACATACTGTCCGTGTTTTGCATTAGTGAGTAGTATTTGGTTAATACTCCATCTGACCCTAATTTGCATGTTCTGACCTGCATCCGGTGTCAAGGTAGAACTAACCGGGGGAAATAACTAGCTTGTCCACAGGACTCACACCCCAAATTTTCCCCCACAAACTGGTCTTCCTCATCATGGCAGTGCATGCAGAGACCCAAGTCTTGTGGGGCATGGATCAGATTATCAGGGATCTGGAAATTTCCATCGAGGACAAGAAAGTAAATATCTTAGGGTTTGTGGGTTTTCCAGTCTCTGTTGCACTGTAGCTACTCAGCTCTGCCCTGGTAGTGCAAAGGCAGCCACAGACAACCCATAAACAAGTGAGGGTGGCTGTGCTCCAACACACTCTACCTGCAGAACAGGCAGTGGGCCGATTTGGGCTACAGATCTTGGTACGAGCCCTGGATTAGATCAGTGACTAGGGAAACAGAAATAGGGACCCTAACTACACTGGAGACTTACCTGGGAAGAAGTGGACAAAAACCCCAGTGAAGTTCATGACAGTCCATAGGCTATGAAGGACAGGAACTTGCTTTGTTCATGAAATGTGAAGACTTCAGAATTTTAGCTCTGGAATTTGGAAAAAATCTAAGGAACTCAAGCTGGAAAAGGCTCATCTTTTGAAGTAGCAGATTGTGATAATCAAGAAAAAGGAGGAGGAGCAGGGAAGCCAGGGAGGCAACCCTGAGGCACGTCCAAGGCACCTGCCCGGTGCAATGTCATGCCGGGCTTCACCTGCAGCAGGTGGCTGTGGTGCACTCTGTGCCACTGTGCATTCCAGCAAGCTGCCCCCGCTGCCTGGACGCCACTCTCACTGCCACCCGATGCTTAATGAAAAAACTGCTCATACACCAGCTCAGATACATAGCAAATGCATCATCTCTCAAGCCCTAGCCAATCATGCCTTGATGGCTTTTAAAACCCCTGTCTGCAGCTTGTTCCCAAGGAGCTGTCCCCAAAGCTGGGAAGGCCTCTCTGCTCCAGCAAGGCAGGCGGGCAGTACTGGGGATAAAATATCCCCCGGGAGCAGCCCTCGGCCAGTGACTGGCAAGAGTGGACTATAAATTCCCCGACTCCATTATCCCTCAAATGGAGACTGAGAAGAATGTTACATTGCTGCCAGGGTTTCCTTGTGGCTTTAATTCCAGTTGCCCCCTCCCCGGAATGGAAGGTGGCTTGATAACGTGCCCTTTTCTGGCATCTTCCCCTTCTGCTTCACTTCCCCACTCCCCTACTGGAGTTTCCTGCACTTTCAAGATAAACTCTTTGCTCTCAAATTCTTGCGCAGGGATGTGCCTGGGGGAACCGCACCTACGCAGGATGACACTTGCTCTGTGCTCCTTTCTCCAGTGTCTCCATTCTACTCTGCAGCAGGGTCCTCAGGGACCCTTCATGCTTCATTGCAGTCACTGCAGTCACAGGAGTCAGGTGGGTCTCTCCAACGAACGGCGTGGCACCCTTCCAGAAATGGATCTTATTCATCTTTGCACCCCCTGCGTTTTCCCTACTGTCACACCTTGCTAAAGTCATGCGTCTGCCGGCTGCGGGAAGCCTCATGCATAGGTAGAGGAGGGGTCAGAGGCGGTTTGAGGGGGCTGGTGCTGCACCACTAACCACATGGAGTAGCCACTGGCCACACATGGCCATTAAAATTTAAATACAAAGTCATTTAAATTGGATACAATTTAAAAATACAGCTCCTCAGTCACATAGCCACGGTTCAAGTGCTCAACGGCTCCATGTGGCAGGGGGACCACACGGGACAATGCAGATACAGCACATTTCCATCACCACAGAGAGTTCTATCAGACAGAGCGGGGCTGGGGAGCAAGGGTACCCCGAATTCATGGTTTGGTTATGTGCAGTTTTGTATGGGTCACAAAGCTCCCAAAAGCTTCTGTGAATAAGGGGAGCATGAGAAAGCACCTGTGGCCTGTGTTTGTGGTCACCTAAGAACAGATGCTCCTTCACAACGTAAGAGAGAACCAGTGATGTAGAGTTAAGTTTTTAAATGATTGTGTTATTTACATTTTGGCTGAACCACAAAAAAGTAAAAAAGCACTTCAAAGTCCTGGCCAGACTGAGAGTCGTGTTGCGTGGTTTAGAGTGTCCCAAAGTTCACACCCTGTGTTGTCCATGGAGACAGGCACGACGGTAAGGAAAGTCCAGGCCACTCACTC
>CAUYRT010041998.1:0-19776 GCA_963574885.1 Lepilemur ruficaudatus
GAGGTTGCTGTGAGCTAGGCTGATGCCATGGCACTCTAGCCGGGACAACAGAGTGAGACTCTATCTCAAAAAAAAGAATACTGACTGGGAACCCCTTTCCAAAAGTGATTTGACCTAGTAGTCCCTCTTAAGATTCAATTCTTGGGAAATGACTAAAGATGTAGTTAAAGATTTGTATGAAAAAGGATGTTCGCAAATTACTCATAAGAGAAAAACAGATTGAATGGCGCACAATTATTAGCTATTGGTTAATTATGATAAAGCTACATTGTGATAAAATGAAGGGGTTTTTAAAAAGAATTTATATATGATGTCAGAAGTTTTCATTGGTATCATTTTTATCAAAAAGGCAATATGAAAAATGTTTAGAGTGGTTATCTCTGAGTAGTACAATTATTTTCTTCTTAATTTCTCCACTTTTCACATTGTCCTTTCATAATGAAGAAATGATTTTTTAGAATGGATTTGCTAGTATAAGACTAAAATGTACAGGTGGGTACAGCAGAGTTATGTGCACAAAGGTAAGTGTGTTCTAGCATAGCTTCTTCAGAGTGATCTAGGCGAGGCTGTCCTGGGAATGATCTCCAGAGCTAAAAGGAAATCACTAGTGCTGAAGGCAATACCCTGCTGATTTCGTAAATAATCCATTAAGGGCCTGTAAGAAAGTTTCTGGGGGAAAAGGGTGAAGGATATGGCTTTAAGCCATTAACAGAGTAGATACTTATGCTAACACATTTAAAATCCCCCTCAAATCAAACCTTCTTCCCCATATACCAAGCAATATGCATATAAAAAGGCAGTCTTATCTTCAGAAAAGAATGTTAAGCCAGAAGTCAGAAGACTCAGTCCTAATTTTGAGCAAATCTCAATTCTGTGATCTCTTTATCATTCAGTTTATGAATAAAAGACCATTACTAATCCAAGCATAACTTATAGTCATTTTACAAAGATGAAAAGAGAAATAATCAAATGTGCTTTAGCACATTTTAAAAACTCAATAATTATAATTGCTAGTAAAATGGTATCATTAAATATTAAATGAGATTTCTAATACAGACACAATAAACTTAGTACTATTCCATTATTTTGAATTAATTAATTGAATATTATTAAATGCATCTGTTATATACAGAATGTTATAGTAACAATTATGTAACTGTAACATTGATAACAGAATAACTCATGGAGAAAACAACTGTATTTACTTACATTTCGGATCCATGCTAAGCGGTCTGTGTTATAACCCATCATGTTCATGAGACAGGTGACAAATAAATTCCACTCTGAGTGATAACTGGGTCCTCCTGGAGCACTATGGACATTATACCACTTGACAAGCATCTGAACTGCTACTTCTTTTGGAAGGATCAACTTAATTGCTTGCAAACATGTTTGTACTATGAAAAGCAAATATCAATTTTAGTACATTTCCTCTGCATACATTTCTTTTCCTCTTTCAATGACAAAGTTTTTTAACATCTACTATGTAAAGGTCATTTACTATGAAAAGAGAACTGTCATAATGAGCCAATCCTAGCCAATCATCTGAAGTTTAAACCGACTACTAAATTCAACAAGGTTTGCAAGAGGTCTGAGGACAGCTTTTCGATCACTAATTCTGGATCAGAAACAAGGTGATCACAAAGCCCAGTTTACCTGAGACAGTACTGATTTATATCCACTGTCCCAGCAATTACTAATCACTGCCCCTTTCAATCTCAAAAATGTCCTAACTTGGATGATAAATTAAAGGTCACTCTATGAAGAACATACAACTTCTATGTGAAAAAGTTATTAAAATATTACTTAAATACTTCAGTAAATATATAATATTCAATATACACATCCACAAACAGCAGTGCCTACTGGCAATACAAGATGTTCTAAATGAGTGAACATTCCTGTTAACCAAAGCTTTATAACTTTTAATTATTTTTGACAGCATTTAGTCTTTTAAACATTTTACATGCCCTCTGTCTTAAATGGATTAAATACCACATAATTTATAGCTAAAAATCATTAGTATAAACATCAGTGATAGCCCTATACCGTCATACAGTGAACCCCTCAGGGTGGCCAGGGCTATTTCTGTGAAGAGATCTGGATCTGCTTTTAGTAGTAAACGGCCTCAAACTGCAATGTTTTCGCATTCCTATACTCTCTTTTTATAGGATTCTTTTACTCCCTTCCCACTGTCACTGTCACTGGGCCCATCCTAAGCAGCATATCCTTTTTCTTATCAATTTGCTAGGTGCACATACACATAACAAAGGTTGGAAGCAAATGGCAATAAATGTTAGAAAACCAAAACTAAGCATATCAAAGCTGAATCCAAAATAATTGTAAACCAGATGCTACATGAGAGTATAACAAACCCTTTGTAAGTATATAAACTTCTGTGCATGAACTGTGTAACTTCTGTTTGGCTATAAAGGAGTAAGATTTTATTTTGTTTTCATTTTATTTCCTCCATTATTATTTGTTTATATATTTTGTTCAGGCTTATAATACTTCTAGGTACTTGTCTTTGCGATTACTAACTAAATACCTTTTAGAAAGGCAAGGAATCTATGTAACAACTTGGAATATTATTTACCACATTGATGAAAAAAAAATTCCTAAAATGAAAAGTCATTTTAGTCTATAATCTGCCAATGCTTTGCTTTGGCAGTTAGATTTTGAAACTAAAAGATGTCATGAACTTTATTATACCATACATGCATTCTTTTCTTAACTTACATTTATTGGCAAACCCTTTCAATTCTAACATTTTGTTTACTATTCTATGTTCTAAAACATCCTCTCCTAGTATCTCCCAAATTACATTTCAGTAATAATTCAAGCAAAATCCATTATTTATCAAAATACTTCTAATTATATTTTGACGATAACACTAAGTTTTATTAAATTAGGGCAAATATGTTAATTTTACAACTTATCTAAAAATGGAGAAATTTATTTTAGGATTAAAATCATTAAATGTACCAAGAAATATTTCAGTTGCTTAGGCTTCTTGTTTCTCAGATTTTCTTGCAAGAGGCATGTCTGTATATTGTACTTTTACTGCATAATATTCTTCAACTTATGAATTTCATAGAAATAGAATTAGCACATCCTTCAACTATACTCTAGCCTTATAGCACACACAGAGTAAACATCACAAAGCACTCCTCAGCTCTTTTTTTTTTGAGACAGAGTCTCACTTTGTTGCCCGGGCTAGAGTGAGTGCCGTGGCTCCAGCCTAGCTCACAGCAACCTCACACTCCTGGGCTCAGGCAATCCTCCTGTCTCAGCCTCCCAAGTAGCTGGGACTACAGGCATGCACCACCATGCCCGGCTAAATTTTTCTACATATATTTTTAGTTGGCCAATTAATTTCTTTCTATTTATAGTAGAGACGAGGTCTCGTTCTTGCTCAGGCTGGTTTCGAACTCCTGACCTTGAGCGATCCGCCCACCTCAGCCTTCCAGAGTGCTAGGATTACAGGCGTGAGCCACTGCGCCCGGCCAAGCTATTTAAAGTTCCTCTACAAAGCAGATAAACTTAATCCAGTAGCTTCAAAAACAGAAAAATAATTTTTAAAACCCCAATTATTGATGTAAATCACCAATTGCTCCAAATCTTATAAATCAAGCTGAGAATACACAGAAATGAGGTCTGATTCTCCACCATACCTAATTCAGAGGTGGCAATTTCAGGAATAGTGATCCTAACCATGGAGCCATTACTCAATTCCTAGGGAAAGAAACAAATGAGACAGCAAAGAGGATTTGTGAACAGTAAGTCTTTGAATGTCTTAAAAATAGCTGGTGCTTTACAAAACTGTTTGCCTATCAAAGTAAAATTCAATAAAATAAATGAGAAGCATTATTTTTCAAACAAAAATGAACAGCTCCAACTTTCAGAAACTATAAATGTACTATTTGCAAAACATTTTCAAAATTATTATTTTAATAAAAAGTGTCTAATTTTTATACGGACACTAAGAGTCAATCATTAAAAGGAGGAGACCTACTTTTAATAAAAGTACAAAAATCAGGTCAATGTACAATTCAACTAACTGAATAAGCTTTTAGTTTCAATGAATTTTTAATATAGAAACTTCAGAAAACTTAAGCAGAATTACTTTATAGTTAAAAGTAAAATAGTATAAAAAATGACACATTACAACAGATTTTTTAAATCATAAAAAATGTTTTTCATTTTCAGACCAAACTTTGCATTCTGACAAATTTGAAATGCCAACTCTATCTCTTGAAAAGCTATCTAATGTTTTAAAATATACTTACTAGAGTTACTCTGTTATGAACAGGATCTCTGATAGAATGAATATAAGTGCCAAGCTGTTGGAAAGTACAATCCTCATTATAGAGAGAATCATGAAGTTTTGAAGAATCCCTCAGTTCTGGAACTGGAGACAACAGAACAACCTGTAAAAAGTCATAAATACAATGCAAATGAAGTATTTTCTAAGAAATTAAGTATAAAGAAACTCAACCATTTCTTTTTTGCACATGGTCCAATAAACAATTATGTGTAATGATTCAAAAACATTCTGCTCCAAACCAGGTGCAGTGGTGCACCTATGCCCCAGATACTCCAAAGCTAAGACAGGAGAATCACTGAAGCCCAGGAGTGTGAGGCTATAATGTACTATGACAGCACCTGTGAAGAACCACTGTACTTCCAGCCTGGGTAATATAGTGAAATTCTGTCTATTTAAAAAAAATAATAAACATTCTGCTCCAGCTATGATGAAGTACCTTGCAGCAGACCAAGGTCCTCACAGAGAACAACTAAGATGTAGATAAAAGCAAAACATCTGATCGATGACACTGGAAGGCTGTGGAAGCAACCCAGACCTGAGTGACCAAAATCTGAGAGAGAGCCACAGGGAGAAGGTCCAACATTCTCATCCTGCTTTACCTGCTCTAGGCATTGCAATTCTTGGGGGTGAGGAGAGCATACGGAAAGGCTAAAAATATGCAAGGAAGGCCACAGACAGGAGAAAGAGAAGCCAGCAGCACATTCCAACCTTACAGGGATAGAGAAATAAACTGTAAGTTGAGGCCAAGGCAGATAGGACTTAAGGAACTAAGAACCCAGGGAGGAGGGAAAGCAATGAAAAAGGAAAGAAATGAGACTGGTATTTAGTGGTATTTCCCCTAAGGGCGAATATTATTCAAAAATATAAAAACAGCATTGATTTGCTTAACTGCAAATATGAAAACAAAAAATTTAAATGACCTTGGTTGCTAACTACATGTAGATGCTTCCAATTTTAAATCTCCAGTCATAACCACTGACCCTTTTTATATTCCTTTAATTCACTTTATAGAACATCTCTAAGTAAATATCTTGTCAACACTGACAACAATTCAAGCCTAAGATGTTGTCTATTATATTCCAGCTTCTATTCCCAAAGTTACCAGGAAAAAGTCAGCTTTACTGGTCCTGGCTCCAAGCCTAGTAGCACAATCTGCCAGAGGAGTAGGAAAGCCATCAGCCAATGGTTTCCCTGTGACCTTATAGCTAGCAAAAAGATACTAACCATTCCTAGACTTAAGGAATTCTAAAAAACTTGGAAACCATTTTCCGTTATAAAAAAATTCTTCCAAATTACACAAAACACTCTGACACTTCTCCAGTTCCCCTTTTGAATGCTCTGCAAATGTGTTGGCCTAAAAGGACAAAGCTCAATAATGTACATTTTAAAATAAAATCAGGGCCTAGACATTATCTGATACAACTGCCAACACTAACCTTACCTTTGAAATGCCCATAACCATCTGTACTCAGATGTCCCTAAAATACAATTAAATTAAAATACACTAAAATTCCACTTTTCTCCAGGCTTCCTAAATTGGGAAATATGGGTACCTACCCAGGTCACTCACAAAATTCTGAGTCTTACTCCATACCACCTCTCCCCAGGCCAGCAGCACAAAACCAATCAGCTGATAAACTCTATCCTCTCCACTTCTCTAGGCCTCCCATGTCACTCCCTCCTTTCCACACATACTGCCTTAGCTCAGACTCTGTTCATACCTCTTACATTGACACAGACAACCTCATTTGGAGTCTAATTAATCTCTCAAGATACATGTATCTAAACTCAGATCCTAACACTCATAATTCCTTCTTCAAACACCTGTAGTGCCCTGAAAACTGCATTCAGAATAAAACCACCTTTTCATCATTTCTTCCTTTAGGAACATATTAGTAAGAATGTAAATCCCAGTTCTACCACTTACTAACTTTATGATCTTAGACAAGTAACTTCTATGTACCTCTATATACTCATTTGTAAAATAAAAATCATAGTAGTATCTTCTCAATAAAGCTGTTCTAAGGGAATAAATGAGTTAATACTGATAAAGCACTCAGAACAGTGCCTACCACATATAAAATGTCCCAAAAAAGGTTATTATTATTATACCACTCCCATCCTGCCTCTCCCAACACATTGCTTGTACTCTTATAATTACTCATTCCACAGATCTGTTCAATCAGTCCTTAACTTGTGTGTTAGAGGATGAAGAAACAAATATGCATAAAAAATTTTTCTGCCATCTCTGGCCTTCCTGCCTGTACTGTGTGATTCCTCTTTGCCCCAAATGTCCTTTTTACCTACTTATCCTCAAGGTTTAAACCAAGTCTGACATGCCTCTCAGAGATGAGGCTTTGGTTTTACCATATCATTCCACCAGGATGTATCTTCCCATCAGTGAATTTACCATGATATTTTTTGTTCTTCTTTCGTATGTCTTAATGGTCCATTTTAAACTACAATTTCTTGGCCGGGCACAGTGTAATTCCAGCACTTTAGGAGGACAAAGTGGGAGGCCAGGACTTCAAAGTTACAATGAGCTATAATCACACCGCTGCACGCCAGCCTGGGTAACAGATCAAGACTTAAGATCCTAGCTCTGAATTAAAAAAAAAAAAAATTATAATGTCTTATACAGACAATATGCCTAAGTAAATTGTAAGATCTATAGATGGAAAAGAATGTATCATTTTCATCTCCCTAGCACCTTCAAAAAGTACCATACACATCACAAGGTACGTCAATGTATGTTAACTGAATCATCTGTGTTTGAAAACATTTACTCTGCAAGTACTAAAATTAAGTTAAACATGGTAAAAACTAATATTTAACCAAACTTCTTTAAAACAATATTAATTTCTTTTTACAATACCTAATCCATTTCTTACCTCATCCAATGATCCAAGTAGTTTACCAAGAGGCTTAGGTGTACTAACGCCATCAAGTGGAGTACTGGGCCGAGGCATTGTGTTGGACATTGTCAGGGAAGGAGCTGGCAGTCCAGGAATAAAAACCTTTCCCACCTTTGAGCAATAAGAAAAAGTAGAAAAAAATATTGGCTTTAATGCACCACAACTTTAAATAAAATGTTAAGAAATGTAAGCAGGTATTTCTTTTGATATTTCAAAGTTTATGCTCACCAAACACAACTAAAAAATAGAATTAAAATTTTAATAATCTATCAAATTCCACTATCCAACTGCAAATGCTTTGATATAATTTTTCTTGGTCTGATTCCTTGTCTTTGTTACTGAAGACTTTTTTTTTGCAGGAAAGGGGAGATGTTAATATAGTCAAGACATACAAAATTCCATACACTATTCATTCTTCTACCTTACTGGCTCTAAAGACAGCAAGGACAGCTTTCAGAGGCTATCAGCAACAATCTTGTTAACTAAGTCTCAAGGAAGAGAAAAAGAACACCAATTACTCCCCAGGTGCTAAAAAAATAAGTCTAGGTAATGATGAAGAAATTAAATCCAACCTAATTCAAACTGTGCTCTCCAGCTCATGATCTCTTATCTTCCACCACAAATCTCAAATGTTTCTTCCTCAAAATTACTTACATAAAGTAGAATAAATTCTTTGATCTTAAAAGAATGAGTTGATAATCCATGCTAACCACTTCTTATTTAAGCTATCTGTATGAGTTCTCAGGAAAAACAACCGAAATTCACATCCATACAGGCTAAAAACAACAAGCCTAAAAAAAGATGCTCAGAACTAATGTGAAATTTTAACAATATATTTATATTAATATACTGCTCAAAAGCTAATAAAATAGCAGAAGTTGGGCCAGACTTGGTGGCTCATGCCTTTGGGAGGCCAGCACAGGAAGGATTGCTTAAGGCCAGGAGTTTGAGGCCAGTCTGAACAACATAGTGAGACCCTGTCTCTACAACACAAAAATTAGCCAGGCATGCCCATGCATGCATGTAGTTCCATCTACTCAGGAGGCTGAGGCAGGAGGATCACTTGAGCGCAGGAGTTTTAGGTTGCAGTAAGCCACTGTACTGAAGCCCAGGCAACAGAGCAAGATGACCCTGTCTCACAAAAAGTAGGGAAAAGACAACAAACTGCCTAAAGATCTGAGACCCAGGAATGACCTAATGATAAACTCCCTAGATTTTAGTGGTTTGGTTTGGTTTTGGAGACATATCGACGGTCACAGACAAAAGAGGCCCCCAAAAACCTTGTTCTTTCCAGCCAAAGTGCTGGAAGGTTTGTTCTCTGACATATGCATTCAGTCAAAAGGCCACACTCAAGGATCCAGAAGGCCACATGTAACAGACCTCTTAAACTTTCTCCATATCAGCAATAAGGCTGCTTCACTTTACTATGATTTGCTTGTACATTGGAGGAGCACTTTTAAATTCCTTCAAGAACTTTTCCTTTGCATTCACAACCTGGCTAATTGGTGGTGCAAGAGATCTAGCTTTCAACCTGTCTTGGCTTTCAACATGCCTTGCTCGCTAAGCTTTCTAGTCAAGCAACTTTCCTTTCACTTGAACACTCAGCTGCCCTTGTAGGGTTATTAATTGGCCTGATTTCAATATCCTGTGTCTCAGGAAATAGGGAAGCCTGAGGAGAGGAAGAGACAGGGAAACAGCCAGTTGATGGAACGGTCAGAACACACACAAGATTTATCAATTAAGTTCCCTGTTTTATATGAGCACGGCTCGTGGTGCCCCAAAACAATTACAATAGTAACATCAAGATCACTGATTACAGGTCATGAAGACAGATATAATAATAATGAAAAAAGTCTGAAATATTCCAAGAATTACCAAAGTGTGACAAAGACCCAAAATGAGAATATGCGATTGAAAAAATGGCAGATAGACTTGCTCGAAACAAGGTTGCCACAAACCTTCATTTTGCTTTTTAAAGAAAAAAAAACCCCACTATCTGCAAAGCATGATAAAATGAAGCACAATAAAACACGATACAATAGAATACTAAATATAACAGTGAATTAGTAAACAACGATGACATAGATAAACCTAAAACAAGTTTAATGTTGGGCAAAGTAAGCAAGTTGAAGAAGACTATATGGTATGATATTTTTAATGTAAAAATTCAAAAACACAAAAACTATATAATTTATTCTTTAGTAACATATATAATTGTAAACACTAGTAATAAAAACAAGGGACTGATTTATCATGAAAGTCAGGATAGTGTCTATCCCTAGGGGAGAAGGTGGATGCAATCAGTAAAGAACAGGATAAAAATAAAGATACTGGCAATATTCTATTTTTTAACCTGATTTAGAGAAGCGGTTATATGAGTGATCACTTCATTATTATTCTTCAAATTGTATGCATTTAAATTTCGTATTTTAAATTTGTAAAATTCACATTATTCTGTACATAAAACTTCACAAACGTTAAAAAAAAATGAAGCCAATATATACCACATTTAATATAATGAAACTTTATCAAAACTTTGGTATATTACAAAGTTACCCATACATCAATTTCAAAACTAGTTAACTAACTTCATTTTTTTAATAATCTACCTATACTCATTAAAGATTCCCCACCTGTCCTAGGTTTATAGCACCAATGCACCTAATAGTAGCAAGCCCTAGCACTCCAAATTAGGACAACCTAAACTGGAAACTTCATTGTCAGCTCTTAACAAAAATCTTCTACCAAACTGTACAGACCAGAAGAGTAACAGATTTTAAATATCAAACTAAAATAACACTAAAAAATAAGAATAGAGTTAGTCCTACTAAAGGCATGAAGTGCAACTTATTGCTTACCCGAACTACTCCTGTGTATAGCACTAGGTTTCCACTGCCTTCTAGGACCAGCATGGTGTCTATCTTCTACAGAAAAGACAAAAAATTTGTTTCCCAACAGAGCAAATTTTTAAACTTTTCAGCTGAAAAATTGGATGAAGCACAATAATTTTCAACTTCTCAAGAAACATGCCTACATTTTCACAACCAGTTACAGATTTAAAAAAATTTAGGGAAAAAAAAAAAGAAAGAAAGAAAGAAAGAAAGAAATGCATTTACCTCCACTGGTGCTGCATCCTTTGCCGGTATGGTAGTGACAGAGCCAAAGATGAGCTGGGTTTTATCATTACTCTCTTGAAACTTTACACAGCTAAATATCAAAAGAAAAAGAGAAAGAAACTATTTACATGCAACAACCTATATGGGTCTTAAGAGTACTATTCTGAATGATAAAAGGCAATTCTCAAAAGTTTACATACTATATGAGTCCACTTATACAACATTCTCAAATGCCAAATTATAGACATTGAGAACAAATCAGTGGTTGCCAGGAGTTGGGGGTCATAGGGAAAAGCAGGAGGCTAAGGTATATGCGCCTATAAAGTGGTAGCATAAGAGAGATCTTTAAGATAATAAAGGTATTTTGCATCTTGATCATGGTGGTAGTTATACAAATCTATACATGTCAGAAAACTGCATGAAACCATACACACACATACATATACACACACACACAAGTGAGTACATGTCAAACTGTTGAAATTTGAAATAAAGTATGTGGATAGTACTGAGGTCAACTTCTTGGTTTTGATAATACACTATAGTTACATAAGATGTTAACTCTTGGGGGGAAAGAGTATAAGCTACAAGGATCTCTTTACTATTTTGCAACTTCCTGTGATCTATAATTATTTCAAAATAAAAAGTAAATAAATTGGCAAAAGATCTGAATAGATATTTCACCTAAGAATATAACTGAATGGCTAATAACCACATGAGAAGATGATCAATGTCAGAATAACATTAGGGAAATTCAAATTAAAACCACTTTGCAACCACTGTAATGGCTACAATCAAAGAGATTGACAATATCCAGGGTTTTCAAGGATAAAGAGACATTAGCCTTCATACATTGCTGGTGGGAATATAAAATGGTGCAGGTTATTTGGAAAACAGTTTGGCAATTTCTTAAAAAGTTAACATGAATTTCCCATTCAACCCAACAATTCCACTCCTAGGTATCTACCCAAGAGAAATGAAATCCTATATGTCCACACAAAGACTTCTGCTCAAATGTTCATAGTGCCATAATCCTCAATGGTCAAAAGGTAGGAACAAACCACATATCATCAAATGAAAAATAAACAAAATGTGGTAGATGTATACAATAGACAACTACACACCAATAGGTATGAAGCCGTCATATTACAAAATGGTCCTAAAAAGCATCATGCTAAATAAAAGTAGCTAAACATAAAAAAACTACATATCTTATGATTTTATGTACATATATAAATGTCCGGGAAAGGCTAAGCAATGCAGACAGAAAGCCAAAGTGGTTGTCTGAGGTTGGGAATGGAAATGAGACTGACTACAAACAGGCAAAAGGGAATCTTTTTATGGTGATAGAAATGTTTTAAAACGGGGTTGTGGTAATGATTGTGTAACCCTGTAAATTTACTAAAACTCATTTATTTGTACAGTTAAAACATGTCAATTTTATGATATGTAAATTATTTCTCAATAAAGCTACTTAAGCAAAAAAAAAAAAAAAAAAAAAAGCAGCCCTAAATTACATACACATGGGAAACACATACACTTACCGTAACTGGAATTGAGACTCCACTAAAAAGCACAAGAACTTTTGCCCACATAGGTCAGATGTAATAAACACTTTTGAGGCCTGTGAATTTTTCTCTCTACAATACATTAATAAAATAACTGTCAGTATTAGTCCAAACATTTATTACAGTAAATATTAAAACTCTTTGAAGCCAGGCGCAGTGGCTCACGCCTGCAATCCTAGCACTCTGGGAGGCCAAGGCGGGTGGATGGCTCAAGGTCAGGTGTTCGAAACCAGCCTGAGCAAGAGCGAGACCCTGTCTCTACTGAAAAACAGAAAGAAATTAATTGGCCAACTAAAAATATATATAGAAAAAATTAGCCAGGCATGGTGGCGCATGCCTGTAGTCCCAGCTACTAGGGAGGCTGAGACAGGAGGATCACCTGAGCCCAAGAGTTTGAGGTTGCTGTGAGCTAGGCCGACGCCATGGCACTCTAGCCCGGGCAACAGAGTTAGACTCTGTCTCAAAAAAAAAGTCTTGAAGACACAAAAACACTTCTAAGAATTAGACTTTGTGATCTCTAAGATTCCTTTCAGCTCTTTGACTGTGAGCCCATTACACAGCTTTGTTGGGGAAATTTACAATAAATTTAATCATTATCAACAGACTTTTTAATTATACACTATGCAAGCCACCTACTTGTAAAGTAATGCAAACTTAAATTCCTACTCCCTAAAGGGTCACATTTTTCACAACATCACTTCTCCTATCTATCCTCTCCTCAGATGAGGCCCCACTTCACATCTCTTTTTCAAAAACTATACCTCTAATTCCCAAATCTTTCTTTCTAAAGTGCTACAAAAGACCGTAAGTCTGAAAAATAAGGATCTGCAATGTATTGAACTTATACAAATAAGATAAAGAAGAATGATTTTTAAATGTGGAAAATTATTTTATATATGAAGAACATTTAACACTTTAACACTGTATCTACATCTTTACTATCCTCTGCCTACCTACCTCCCACCAGTGAACCCACTGCCACCCAAATACCTCTTCTCTGGGCTCAACTCTCAGGGCCACACTTCACCAGTACCTAGCAGTGCTGGTACCTCTTTATTCTTGAAATGCTCTCTCTTTTTGTGTTCTATGATATTCCTTCCTGCTTCTCCCATCTGACCTCTTTTGCTTTGTCTCTCTGCAGCAGCTTTGTCTCTTTTTACCCTTGAATCTCAACTCTATACATTCCTTAAATTCTAATCCACCCCTCTGCCTCAGTCACCACTTATGAGCTGACAACTCCCACATTTATTGCTCTGCTCCTTCCCCTGAGTTTACAACCCAGATACAAAGCACCTTCTTAGCACTGTCACCAAATAGAACAGTCCTAAAGGGCAATTGGCAATCCTACACTCAAGCCTCCTTTCGCAGCCCTTCCCTCCCCACTGCACAAACCAAAATGGGAATATCTATAATTCCATGAATATACCACACACTCACCAGAACTTCTGTTTTGATCCAAGCTGCTACTGTGGCTTTCCCCACTTATCTGCCCACCAAATGCCTACTCATCTTTCCAAAGCCCTACCAGCACAAGAAGTAGTCCCTCCTGTGAGATTATCCTTCAACTATGTCTTTCTTCTGAGAGGGACTTATCACACCATTAATCAACATACACACTGGCATATGGCTGAATTAATAAATGAATTATTAAAGAGAACATAAAAGGAGAAAGATCACACAGAAGAGAGGTCTGAACTGTGTTTCCCAAAAAGCAAAGCTGACGCTTAACTAACATGAAGATAAAACTTATGAAAAATGCTATAAACTCCAAATTTCCTAATCTACAGAAATTACTTGTTTCTACCCTGAAACATCAAACACCTCAAATCGGAGAGATTATTACTAATAAGGAAGAAATATCAAATGACAAAATGTTTTTGTGATCACTTTAATATCACTAATATCCTCTACTGAAACTGAGGTGGCCTTAACACATACTTCTATTTTTACACATATTAATAACTGATTATATTAAATGGAAACTTCAATTAAAATATCAAATATTTTCTAAGACTTTTAGCAACACTTTTCTTTGAATATAAAAATATATACTCCAAACCTTATATTAGTAATCGTTTCTGTCCATAAATGGTCAATACACAGTTCAGGAACAATTGGCTCTGTTTCTGGCGCAAGAAAGGAGCCATTAGAATTATTATTTGGAGAATGAGAAATACTGTGTCTCTTTGGAGATTGATTATGGCTTGAAAGGTTGAATCTTTGCACCCCAGAAAAAGAGTGCACTCCTAAGGCAGGAGAATGAGCACGACTGTAAAATAAACAGAGGAGAGAGTGCACAACAATTAGCAATGCAGGCTTACATGGCACACGCTCCCATGACACTTGCCAAAATTCTACAACAGAAGAGCATTCATGGCATAATTCTACCCAGAAATAAAAATTTTTCAAAAAAGAGCAGCTATCTAAATGGTCATGTCAATGTGCTTTACTATATTTAAAGACTTAGAATTCTTGTTAGAATTCATTCTTTTAAAACAAAAAATTAGTTCATTTTCCTCCTCAGAAAATGCATTGTTTATATTATTCAAAACGATCCAAACCGACATGGTGGCCCATGCCTGTAGTCCCAGCTCTGAAGGCTGAGGCAGGAGGATCTCCTGAGCCCAAGAGTTTGAGACCAGCCTGGGCAATATAGCGAGACATCATCTCTGAAAGGTCTAATGTTCCTGTACAGTCAGACACATATACACCAACAAAACTATGTCCCTATAGCACCAGATATAGACATATATCAATCAACAAAAACAGATATATGTATGTATCTATAGCTGGTGATATAAATATATATACCTATATATGTAGACATATAGAGATATAAACTAACAGGAAAAAAGAAAAACTAATATAAGTTAAGGCAAAAGAAAATAGTACCAAAGAATTTGGTGAATTAATATTCATCAAACTGCTGCCACGTAGTGGTAGGAATGAGGCAATTGATCTTACAACAAGCATAATCAGCTTCTAAATGCAAAGAAAGTGACATAGTAGACTTGGAAGTCTTAGTAAAAGTAGTACAACTGGGATAATGGCTAGTTTCTCTAAAAAATACCCAAAGCTATCAAAATAAATTCTAAATCCTTCAACACATATGAGAAAGCTTGTAAACAAGGTATTTTTTGTTTGGGGTACCTCGTTGAAAACAAGGAAACCCTCGCACCTTAGAGCTGCCATGTTGGAAATGGAAGGTGAGCGAGAGTGCAGACTGGGTGATGAGGCTGAGCGACTCTGGCTGTGAATGGAGGAGTAATTCTGGAAAGGTGAAGTCACAGGGGAATCTCCCTTGGAGAGGCTTCTGAGATGTGCCGTGAGGGAGCTGCTAGTGGCTGCATTCTGTGGGGTTCCCCCCTGATCAGAGAACTTTAAAACAGCATTCTCTTCCTTAAGTTGAAATGAAGAAAAGGAGGAGGAGGAAGACAGTAATTAGAATAAAAGGGCAATTTCCTTATGAGAATGCAGAGTAGATATCAGTTATTAAGAAACAATATTTCTTTTTCTTCAAGAAGCTCAATCTATTTCACAAAGGATTCTTCCAAAAACATAGGAAGGTGTTCAGTATTAACTACCCTTTCATATTAAGGAAAGTGACTTGCCTTTATCCTTACCTCTGCTTTGACTCTCCGGAGAGTCCACACAGAATGCACATTTTGAACAGCATCATAGGTCATTACAATAGAGGGGTCAATGTTGAGGAAAACAATTTTCACTGCAGGATCTACAACATACTGCACCCGTGATGAACCAAAAAGACCTGAAAAATATAACAGAAACAATCAGGTATAGAACAATGGGTTTTATAAGTCTGCTCTGATCTTTATGAACCAAGTTCTTAAAATTCCTAAAGAGAAAACAAGCCAATCAAAGCACAAAAATCCATCATTACATCATTAACGCTGAACTTTTAATAAATTTACTTTGACCATCAACTTCCTTAAAACACATTAAATATGAAAGCATTACAAGTTTCAATTTCACACACATGCAATTAAATATTAAAGATTTGTGCTGACTCACCATTAAATTCAGCAGTCATAGGAAATGCGACTCCTTCAGGAACCAACTTATTTATAAATTGCATCAACTACTCTGCCAAGTTCAACTTCCTTACTGGTTCTTTTTTTCTGTATGAAATCTGTCCTCCATAATAACTATTCAAACAGTGTTGAATAGTACATTACTGTTTCTGTGTAACTGGTTACACATGCAAAATAAGTTTTTTCCTAGTGAGTTTAGCTTTTATTTCGTAAGTACCACAGACTGGTTTCGATATCCTTTTCTGACGCTTCCTAAATGCTTCCCTCTCAGTTAAAATATTGAAAAATTTAAAAAGGATTATTTTATAAAAATTAAGAAACATACTTTATAAAAAAATAAATAAAAATCATTCACAATGCCACCATCTCAAAATATCCACTATTAATATGCTAGAGTTTTTCTTCCAATTTTTTTCTCTCTATATATATGTACACACACTTCATAGGTTTTCACAAAATTAGAATCACTATGTTTATAATTTTGTATCCTACTTAACATTATGAATAAGCAATTCCTGAGGTCATTACATACTGTTCAAAGACATGATCAATGACGGCTGCATACCACTTAATCACAGGCTTTAACGCGTTTATTTAGGTTGTCTCTAACTGCTACCAATATAATATAAAATTGTCAACAAAGTTCTATAAACTATCAAATAGTAAATAGTTTAGGCTTACAATCCACATACTGTCACATAATCTTTGTTGTTTTCTACAATTCTTTAAAAAGGTAAAAACCATTGTTAGCTCATAAGCTTTACAAAAACAGGCTGCAGGCTAGATTTGGCCTATGGACTGCAGTTTGCTAACATATGATATAGAAGATAAAAGCCTCAGTGGTGTCTCAGAACATGTACTTGGGATAAAGTCCTAAAAATATAAAAATGCCAAAGAATATAAATATTTTTTCAGCCTTCAGGTCCTCCTTATTTATCCTATGTTTGTCCAAACTTAAAAATTTAGAGGTAAGCAGCTAGAACTGCTTGTAGGAAATATTAAAAGATATTCTAGTAAAAATAAGATACATAAATCAATCACTAATACTGATATATTTATTAAACTACCGGTAGATGACTCCATTCATTTTGAATAAATAAATGATAGATATTTGGATGAACTAAAAATTTTTTGTTTGAAGAAAAAATGTAGGGCCTATGCCTGTACTGTGTAAATTTTAATATTTCACTTTCTTTGTTTTGCTAAAATAAATGTTGAACAGTTAATACCATGGTATTAGGAAGAAATTCTTACTTTAATATGAACTACTTCCATAATAAAAAGTCAATTTTGTAAAATGCTTAAATTATATTACTTTTACAAGTCAGCTTTCAAATGAGCTCCCTCCCTTCTTATCCCCTCCAAGTCAAAAAAAAAAAAAAAAAAAACAGCTTATATAAAAGAATGCAAAAATACACTTACTTCCAGATTTACAGACAAGTGGGGTTATTTCATCTAGTGGGTGCAGCATACTGAACATAGTGGGTAAAGGTTCTCTAGCAATAAAGAAATAAATAATCAATTGCCAATATAAGATGACTACATTTGTCAAACTTTGCACTTTCCTTGCAAAGAAATGTCTGTTCCAGATTACAAGAGCAATTAGAAACCCATCATATCTCAAAATGCAACCTTCTAAACTTTTTACGTATTGTTTTTAAAAGTATCTTCTATTTCAACCCTGGAAATCTCTCCTTAGAATAATTTTACATATATGTACAGAGGAAAATCAATATAACCCAGAGAATATCTGCAAACAAGCAAACCTCGCATTACAGAACCAACGGAGTAATGGGCATTTACCTCTCTTAGTAGCAGTGTGTCTATAGCAGCTAAGAAAGAAATTTTGTCTCCTATACCTGCTTACAAAGGAGTACACTTTAAAAAAAGGAAAACTACTTCAAATAAATTAAAAGCCTACATTTTTTAAGGAGTACTTTTTAAAAGGAGGGATAAAACAGGCTGTCTATCGAAACAGAAAGAGATTAAAATCTACAAGCAATATTTTTAAACTTAGCAAGTGTCTACCTCTTCACCACACTAAAATAGGTGCTTACATGTTCCTGTACTTCAGTGCACTCACAATTCACAGGGAGACAAGGTAAACACACTACCAATAAGACTCTACCATTTATTGCATATCTAATGCATACCAGGCCCTGTGTCAAAGCTTACATACATTTATCTTGTTTGATCTTTGCCATAAATCCTAAGAGGCAAATGATCACTTTCCTGTAACATATAAGGAAACTAAAGCTAAGAAAGCTCTAATGATCTCCCCAAAGTAGTACAATGAAAAAATGACAGCTAAAAATTGAATCTTGTTATTTTCAAGCTATTTGCTTCTTCAATTTTACTACTTGGCAGGGAAAAAACTATAGATAATTAAGTGCCAAGTGAGTAGGGCTCATAATTATATAATAAAGGTTGCGTATCCCTTATCCAAAATGCTTAGGACCAGTAGTATTTTGGATTTCAAATTTTTTCAGATTTTGAAATATTTCCATCATATTTACCAGTTGAGCATTTCTAGTCTCAAAATCCGAAACTCCAAATGTTTCAATGAGTATTTCCCTTGAGCACCATGTTGGCATTCAAATAATTTTAGATTTTAGAGCATTTGGGATTTTAAGATTAGGGGTACTCAACCTGTACTGAGATGAGAGAAAATGGCAATATATCTATGCTGTTAGCATGAAAATTATCATCATCCCCAATTTTTAGGTAAACAATTTTACCTCAGAACCAACACAAAAGCCCAAGTTAATAATAGTCTGAAGTGAATAAAATGAATACCTGGGTGGACCTGGAGGTATCTCATGTGAAGAACTGCTTCGTTCAAACAACAATCCATACTTAGTAGGCCAAACATTTGCAACCTATCAGGTAAAAGAGTGGGAAAAGACAGAAGTAAGAGTATCTACCCTTTATAAAATGTTTTTAGGAAACATTACAAAACATTAGGTTTTCTTCCATTTAATAAAAATTTTACAAAGTAAAATGATCATTAAGCATAATATTTTTAAAAAATAATTCTGCCAAGCAACTCTAAAACAAAAGCAAATCTAAGGAAGAGAAGTTTTTCAATGTGAAATTCCTGCCAGTGGCTAGTATCAGTAACAAAACGACAACGCAATAAAATGTTAACAATAGCACTAGGCATTAAAAAGACAAGGCACAACAGAAAAAAAGACCAGTATTGTTCACATGCCTTATTTCATATAACCGAAGTTTCTGATATGCCATTTAAACTGATAAAAAAACCTCTCCAAAAAGACTTTATAATTCACTTCATTAAATAACTTATTTTTTATGGGAAGGATAGCAAAATGGTAAACCACTAAAGCTGCCAAAATGTAGTTATTTTATTTGAGTAAAAATAACATTCTTGATTACTATAAGACATAAGAGACATAGGACATACCTCTGAAATCAATTAATTCAAAATGTTCTCCAACAAAAAACACACTAAAAATTGAAACATTCAAGTTTACCTGAAATGGTAAGGAAGCTATGTAATCCTTTCCTTCTATGCTATGAATGTTAATACATGAGCTTTGCAATATACATATGCATTTTTCTACTTCATAGCTACCTGAAAAGAAAACATGCAATAAGATTTATGGAGTTTTTCCCCTAAAGAGTTCAATCCTAACAACACAAATTCTTTAATCCACAATAAAAAAGATGCTTAGGCTAAACCACTATTAGTGGCTACTTATTTTGAATGAAAAAATGAGACAAACATTTGAAATCATCATAAGAGAAATAAAATTTCAAAAAGAAACTTACTGTAGT
>CAUYRT010042002.1:0-44650 GCA_963574885.1 Lepilemur ruficaudatus
GACTACAGGCATGCGCCACCATGCCCGGCTAATTTTTTACATATATTTTTAGTTGTCCAATTAATTTCTTTCTATTTATAGTAGAGACGGGGTCTCGCTCAGGCTGGTCTTGAACTCCTGACCTTGAGCTATCCACCCGCCTCAGCCTCCCAGAGTGCTAGGATTACAGACGTGAGCTACTGCGCCCGGCCCAGGACTTTGGTTTTATTCTAAGAGACAAGGGAGCCACTGCTGGGTCCTGAGCAGAGGTAAGGATCTATCACTTTAACAGGATCGCGCTGGCGGTCATGGTGAGACTAGACAGCAGGCAGACCGTTCAGGAGGCTATTGTAACAATCCAGGCAAAGAATGATGGTGACTTGGACCATTTGGGCAGCAGTGAGGATTGTAAGAAGTGGTCAAATTCTGCATCTATTTTTAGGTAAAACCCATAAGATTTGTAGTATTTACTGTGTAGGATAAAGAGAAGTTAAAGGTGACTCTAAGGTTTTTAGACTGAACATCTGTAATAATATCTGAAAAACATCTATCATCTCCTTAAATGAGATAGAGAAAACTGTAGGGTTTGGGAAAGAAGACCAGGAGCTCAGTTTTTAAACTCCCACGTGGAGATGTCTCATAATCAGCTGGGTACATGGGGCAGGGGTTTAGGGGAGAGGTCTGAGCTATAGGTATAAATTTGGAAGTTATCAGCATGTCTATGATATTTGAAGTCGCAAGACTGATGACTTCATCTGGAAAGTGGTTCAGATTGTGAAAAAGAGAAGAGGGCCAAGGACTGAGCCTTGGGGACTTCATCACTGAGAAGTAGGGAAGATAAACAGCAAATGAGACTGAAACAGAGCAGCCAGAAATACAGGAAGAAAACCAGGTGAGTATGGTGTCTCCAAAGCCAAATGAAGGAATTATTGCCACGTAAAAGTCAATAGATAGGTTAAACAGAAAATTAGATCCAGATAAAGACAAAATTAGCAATTCAAAGATAAAAACCTAAAAAATAAAAACGTGATTAAGAGTAGTGGAGGCTAGAATGAAGATATTCAGCATGCATTTAGTGAGGGTCCTGAAGAAAAGAATAGAATATGTGAAAAGGTAATATTTAAAGAGAAAATATCTGAGAAATTTCTATAATTAAATTTTAAAAGGCATGAGTATTGCATGTTGGTCTCCCTGGGAAGTAGACTGGGACAGAGTAGTGTGTGGAAGGCTTATCAGGGTAAACTGGGGATCGACACCAGTGGAAGGCATGGAAGCAGGTCTGGGCCGAGGGAGAAGGTGAGCTGCAATGCTATCTCCACAGAGACTCCAGCCAATCTCATGGGAAGAATGACCAATTGTCCTGGTTTGCGTGGGATTCAGAAGTTTCTGAGGATGTGGAAATTTCAATGCTAAAACCAGGATAGTCCCTGGCAAACCAGAATGAGTTGATCATCCTAACATAGGGAGCTCTGAGGCTGAAATGGAACTTTAGAATTGTTCTGTGTGTGAGGGACAAAACAGCTGGCTCTTTGTACCCCTACATCGACCAAGTCATTGAATCCAGGCTGTCCTTGGGAAGGAGTGTGACCTTCTGGGTAAAGCAGCATTATTCAAATGTAGAGAATTCCTGGAGATGGCAGACATCTGAATATTGTCTCCTGGAAGCAGTTCAAACTCCCAGCACCTGAGGGATTAGAGCCATCAGTCCCAAAGAAGGATTTGGGTAGTGCAGGACAGCATCTACCATAAGAAGTCTTTCTAATCGAAGTAGCAAATTAAGTCATGAGCAGAATACATAAATACTAATCCAGACCTAGACACATCATCAAACCTGCTAAACAACACAAAGAAAACAAATCCAACCAAATTGGAAAGACAGATTGTCTACAAAAGAACAGTTATTAGTGAGAACAGACTTCTCATCAGCACTGAAAAATGCCAGAAGAAAATGAAACAATATCCTCAATGTGTTGAGGGAAAGTAATTGTCAACCTAGAATTTTGTATTCAGCTAAATGATGTTCCTAGAGTGAGCACAAAATAAAACAAAGACATTTCCGTGCAAACAAAAGAGTGAGAGAGTTCACATCTCACAGATGCTCAGTGAAAGAACTCCTGAGGTTATCTTCAATAAGATAGTAGTTTGAAGGAGTGGGATGCAAGAAGCAATGGTGAGCAAATAAACAAGTTGATTATGTTAAATTCTAGTAAACATTGACAATTAAAAATACTGATCTCTACAATCCCAGCAACTCGGGAGGCTGAGGCAGGAGGATTGCTTGAGGCTAGGAGTTTGAGACCAATCTGAGCAACATAATGAGACCCCCATCTCTCTAAAAAATGAAAATAATTTAGCCAGGCATGGTGACACTGCCTATGATCCCAGCTACTTAGGAGACTGAGGAGGGAGGATCACTTGAGCCCAGGAGTTCAAGGCCACAGTGAGCTATGGTTGGGACACTGCACTTCACACTCCAGCCTAGATGTCTCTCTCAAAAAAAAAAGACTAATCTCTATGGGGATGTTTAAAAACAAGACAGAAATACATTTTAGACAACAGTAACATGCAATATGGAAGAGGGAAGAAAGGAATTAAATCCTTATGAGACCTTGCCTGCACTTTTTTAGGAGCATAGTGGTACCAAATAATTTTATACTTTGTTATCTCAAGCATTCTACTAAAATTCTAAGTATAACTCCTAAAAGAATAAAAACACAATGCATAATTTATAAGCCAGTAGAAATAAAAGGGGGGAGAGCATAAGCAAAAACTCATTAGCACAAGAGAAAATAGTAGAAGGAAAAGCATGATAAAGAAAAAGCACCAAAAAAGGAAAGAAATAAATCCAAATAGATTACTAATCCCAATAAATTAAAAAGATTAAACCTATCTGTTAACCGGAAGACAAAACAAAATCCAATCGTTATGTTCTTTTTAAAGAGACAAACCTGAAATATGATGATACAAGAAGGTGCAAAGTAAAGGCACAGAAATATATACACCAAGCAAATATTAATATTAACGCAAGGAAAACTGGTATGGCAATATTAATATCAGACAAAAATAGACATTAAGATGAAAAGCATTACTAGACATAAAGTAGACTTCAACTTCTAGCCAAGATGGAGAAACAGAGATGGAATTTACTCTCACTTGAAACAACTAAAAAACTGGGCAAAATATTTGCAAACACTTTGAACATCAGGCAGCACAAGACACTGATCCCTAAGATGGAGAAACAAATGAAATGAGCCCTGTGATTGTTTCAGCTTAGCATCTAGAGAGAGTTTGCAGGCCATAGCACAGGGAGGGGGAGCCAGGGCAGATGCATGGTTTTCCGGAGTTGAAGAGATAGGTCTGGGAGACTGAGGAAGCCAAAGCCTCTAGAGTTTGCAGCCACAGTCCTAAAGAGGAGCGAGTTGCACACAGACTGCAGAGGACTGTCATTAAGTTTTCACCTGAGTGCTGGTCAACACAGGAGCTTGAGGAAACTACCAAGACTAAGAAAAGAATGACCCAAATGGACTAGAGGAAGTAATCCAGGGAGATGACACAGGCATAGTTGTGTTTGCATCAGACAAAGTGGAAGACCTTGTAATTTACAAGGCATTCAGTAATCAAAAGTGTATTGCCTTAGTAGTGGGGGAAAAGTCAACCCTAAAGACTACTTGGTTTGCTCCTAACAAAGCTTAAAAATAAAAAAAGCTTGAAAGAATCAAATTATTTCCAACTAATTTAACTGTGTCGCAGAGCAAAGCTCAAGAATATTTATTGGAATACACAATCATCCAGCATCTAACAAGATAAAATACACACTGTCTGGCCTCCAATCAAAACTTACGGGTCATGCAAAGAAGCAAGAAATTATGATCCACAATGAGGGGGAAAAAAAACAAAAAACCATATCCAGAAACAGCATAGATGACAGAATTAGTAGATAAGAACATTAAAATGTATTGTAACTATATTCCATATGTTCAAGAGTGAACATGTTAAGTAGAGATATGGAAGATATTTAAAAAGACCAAAACTGAACCACTAGAGATGAGAACTATAATGTCTGAGATAAAATTTCCCTGTGTGGAATGAACACCAGATTAGATACTGCAGGAGTTAAAAGAATTCGTCAGGAAGTTATAACAATCCTGAACCCCTGTGTGCCTAACAATAAAGCCTCAAAGTATATTAAGCAGACATTGACAGATCTAAAAGAAGAATCTGATAATTTCACAACCATAGTCCTGACTAAGATTTTAATATTACTTTATCACTATTTGACAGATAAAAGGCAACACTTTTTTTTCCCCCAAATCATTGGGCGCCACCCCAGACAGAATAAAAAATTGTGACGGGGGGCCCAGTGATCTAACAGACTACCTAGGTGATTCTGATGCAGCTAGTGTGTGAGAATGACTAATCAACTCTTACACTGAACACATATTTGCTGAACCTCTTCTATGCTCTGGGTACTTGTGCTGCGGCCAGAGATAAAACAGTGAGCAAGAGTAACAAGAAAGCCGGTCTCGCAGAGCTTGCTGTGCAGGGGAGGGTCTATAAACAAGCAAGTACACTATAGCATAAGAGTGCTAGGAAGGTGATGAGGGAGTTGACACTTAGGAGGGAGGTCCACCTGGCTTGGTTCAGGAGATAGTGTCTGGAGGATGATAGCAGAAGCATGAAGAAGGGTCCGGAGTTAGCTAATTGAAGGTTTGTGGTTGTGGTGGAGTAGGGCTCGGGGGCAGTTTCTGGGGAAGGCTGAAACAGTGGAAAGCGAAGTGTATTTCCAGAGGAGGGAATATCACATGGAAAGGCTCAGTGCTTTTAGCTAACTACCAAGGCAACCCTTTTAATAAAATATATGTATATATAAATTAAAAATATAAATTCAGGCCAGGTGCAGTGACTCACACCTGTAATCTGAGCACTTTGGAAGGCCGAGGTGGGAGGGTCTCTTGAGGCCAGAAGTTCTAGACCAGCCTGCTCATGTTCGTGAGCAAAGCACGAGACCCTGTCTTTATAAAAAATAGAAAAATTAGCCAGGCGTGGTGGCACAAACCTGTAGTCTCAACTACTGGGGAGGCTGAGGCAAGATAATTACTTGAGCACAGGAGTTAGAAGTTGCAGTGAGCTATGCTGACACCACTGCAATCTAGCCTGGGTGACAGAGAGAGACCCTGTCTCAAAAAAAAAAAAAAAAATATATATATATATATATAAATTCTAGGTAAATACAAATTGGCATTGAAGATCTTACACCCTTGCATACTGAGATATTTGTCATCTACTGTGAGCTACTTGAGGGTAGGAACTGTGTAAATCCTCAGAGCCCCAGCATGGGGCCTGACACATTTTAGATTATCAATAAGTAAATACTTACTATTTTAATTCTAAACTAAGTGGCTAAAATATTAGGAAGTTTATAGAGAATTTAATGCACAATTAATAAGCTTGAATTAATGGATGTGTATAGAACTATACCCAATAAAGCATACATATTTATTTCAAAAACATGAGACATAACCACAAAAGTCAATCATAATAGTAACCATTAGACAATGAAAATTTTGCTGTTATGCTATTGCAGGGTAGTCCAACTATAACTTATGTTTTCTTGCTATTTAAGTAGTGAATTCAGATACTTTTGATGGCTCTTGCAAGTATAGTTATAAATATTGTTTTATTTTCTGGAAAGTTGAGGAGGGGGCAATACTTCCCTCCTCCCCTTCTTCATGCTGACAAGCTAATATTGCTTCAGAATCAGTAAAAATAAGGGTTTTGATGCAAGGATGTGACAAAACAGCAAGAAGCAATGTGAATGCTCAACACAGCAGGTCCCAAGAAATGACTTAATAAAACCACACAATCAAAGAACATAAGAATTCAGACAAAATCTCTGTGCTGATACTCACCTGATTGATAAGAGGAAGATGAGAATATTAACTGTAAAATTACACTATATTAACTGTATAATAAACTCCCATTCAGTTCTCATTTCATATGTTGTTTCTATAAAGTCCCCTGTCAAAAAGCCCATTCCAGTACTTACTGCTATAGTTTGACATCTGGGTTAATTTAGCCTTATCTGATGATAGGCAGGAGTCTGGAGCCCAAAGTGGTAAAACAAAATAAACATCAGCCTTATAAAATATTGCTTCTTTCTTTGGTAACAGTTTATTGAGATGTAATTCACATAACATACAATACACCCATTTAAATTGTAGAATTCAGTGATTTTAGTATATTCACAGAGTTTGAAATCATCAACACAATTTTGGAATATTTTAATTACCCTCAAAAGAAATTCTATTCCCATTAACCATCACTCTTAATTGTCCCTCACCCTTAGGCAACTATTAATCTACTTTCTGTCTGTAAAGATTTGCCTATTCTTGGCCAGGCATGGTGGCTCACGCCTGTAATCCTAGCACTCTGGGAGGCTGAGGCGGGCGGATTGCTCAAGGTCAGGAGTTCGAGACAAGCCTGAGCAAGAGCGAGACCCTCGTCTCTACTAAAAAAAAATAGAAATTAATTGGCCAACTAAAAAAATATATATATAAAAAAATTAGCCAGGCATGGTGGCACATGCCTGTAGTTCCAGCTACTTGGGAGGCTGAGGCAGAAGGATCGCTTGAGCCCAGGAGTGTGAGGTTGCTGTGAGCTAGGCTGATGCCATGGCACTCTAGCCCTGGCAACACAGTAAGACTCTGTTTCAAAAAAAAAAAAAGAAAAAAAGGTTTTCCTGTTCTGGACACTTCCTATAAATAATCGTGCAATACGTGGTCTTTGTGACTGGCTTGTTTCCCTTAACGTTTTCACGGCTCATCCATGTTGTAGCAGATATGTGTACTTCATTTCTTTTTATTGTCAAATAATATTCCATTACATAGATAATACTACATGTTATTTGTCCATTCATTGGTTGATAGACATCGGTAAGATGGGATAATAATATTACCTATATTTAAGGTGTGTGTTCTTCAGCTGATCCCAGAAGACAAACACTTCAACTTTGGAACCAGAGGTCTTTATGTTTGGAATCATTGACTCCAAAGAATCTAATGAGAGCTTTGGATCCTCTGCACTCCCTCAACCCATGTACATACAGTGAAAATTTTTCTAGAAGTTCATGGGGTTTACAGACCTCCAGTTGGCCAACTGTAGTCCTCCCAGGTGAATTATAAACCCTGGCTCTACACCAAACGTAACAGTGGGAAGCACACAAAAAAGTCAGTGACTCTTGCACATGAAAATCACAGCAGCTCTGAAGGCAAATATGTATTTTGTCTTTTGAGAGTTTCAGTCTGTCTCTGAAGTCTGGAAGTGTTAACTTCTGAGACTGAGCTGGCTCTACAGTTTTATTGTGGTTTTAAGAAATATCTTGGAGCTGGGCACGGTGGCTCACACCTGTAATCCCAGCATTTTGGGAGGCCAACGTGGGCGGATTGCTTGAGGCCAGGAGTTCGAGACCAGCCTGTAGTTCCATCTCTACAAAAAATAGAAAAATTAGCTGGGCATGGTAGCAGATGCCTGTCGTCCCAGCTACTTAGGAAGCTGAGGTGGGAGCATCACTTGAGCCCAGGAGTTGGAGGTTGCAGTGAGTTATGATGATGCCACTGCACTCCAGCCTGGGCAACAGAGCAAGACACTGTCTTAAAAAAAGAAAGAAAGAAATATCTTGGAAGAAATGAAACTCAATAAGCAACATATGACCACCTTATCTTAAGCATTTTCGTCCTCTCTCTATAATCTAAATTTTTTGTTTTTAAGTTCTCTGAGGAAACCTAACTTTTTCCCCAGAATTTCCCCTTGATCTTCACTCTCTATTCTCCCACATAAAGACGAGAAGGCATGAAGGAGATTGAGAAGCTGCCCTTGGAAGCCAAGTCTGTCATTAAAAAGGAAGAAGGGAAATTTGCCTCTAGTTTTCGGTATTTCACTTAAGCCTCTAGGGGCTTACCAACCCTTCAATAATTTGATGGTGTAGTAGTTGGAAATTCTGAGTCACCACTGGGTAAGAAGACCTGGTCCCATGGCAGAGGAGGAGAAATACCAGGTTAACCCATCCCAGGACGAGAGTAACTCTTCTAAGTCTATACCCTCTCCTTGGTGGTTTGGTAAAGTTTCTTCATGGATTTAGAAATATTAGTGATATCTTTTGAGCATATTATTGTTGTTATTTATTGACTTTATCAAGAAACTAATGGATAACATCTATTGTGCCTGAATAAGGAGGTGTGTCTTTTGCAACATGGAAGATTGTTGTACATATCTCCTTTTCGGTTGTTTTAAGGCAGACCTTAATCTTTAATAATTCAGTAATGAATCTTATTTAATCTCTTAAATCTCTTGCCTAATTCTCTTTTACATTAAGGGATTAAATACAGAAAAGAAGATGTGGCATAACAATGACTCATTCTTCTTTCGTTCAATCAGATCCCCAAAGGCAGACAGACTACAAGAAATGTTGCAGAAGTGAATGAAACACACAAGTCTGAACTCAGATATAGATCATCTGAGGCTCAGTCTATTTGCTCAAACTTCCCCTTTCTTTCATGGCACAAAAACTAGTCTTAAAGGTTAGCAAATGCTATTCACTGCCGTACCTGCCACAAAGTATTCTATAATGAGGCTGACATTACTAACTCATCATTGCGGACTATTTGCTTTGAGCTCTTTCTCTAATACTGGGGAGGGGTCACGCTGAGTCATCCACACTCTTGCCTAGTCCCCTGAGAAGCCAGGAGATTCACTTGCTTGATGACTGGCCAGGATTCGCAATGCAGAGACTGTGGCTGCGGAGTGGGGCTTTGGCCAGGTGGACTGTATACTCTCTGGGCCCAGGGCTGTAGAAGGCTGCAGAGGCTGAAAGGAGGGGCTGAGTCCCAGATGGTTGAATGGTTGAATGGAGCCCGATCAGGTCAATTTACTCTACAGAACCCAGACATGGTGCCCTGGTCACACTCATGGAGCTCTGTGTTCTCAGTCACTCACTTCCTGATTCTGCTGAGCTGGTGAAGTGCACTGTGATGGGGTGGGCTGAAAAGGGTCCCTGCTCTGGGGCTACTTGTGTTTTTCTCCTTCTGAATAAGACCTGGAAAGTTCCCCACTTTTCCACCATGTTCCTACAGTCATTAGCCTTGTGTATGGGAGGTTAAAATAGGAACTTCCTATGCCATGACTAAAGGGTGCCAGATAAAGCCCCCTCCCGGAGGAGGCCTGCCATGTGGCTCAACATTCCTCCAGGACACCCTCCTTTGAGGCAAGGCATTAAAAGGAGCCACTAAAACACAAATGAGGTTTGGGTGGTCTAACACATACACCTACTCTCTGCCATTAACACTTTGTCAAATCAGTTTATCAGACTTGTCCAGTGGGACATTTGAATTCTGAAAACAATACTCTGGACTGGTTACTTTTACTGCAGCCTGAGGGCCCAGATTTCAACCTTGGATGCTGCATATTTCTGCCAATGATAATTTCAGCCATTGTGTTGAAACTTTGTATAGAAAGTATCAAAATATGATGATTGCAAACATGAAACAGTCCACACACTGTAGCCGACATTCCTCAGCTGCTTCAGAGACTGCAGTCCTTCTACCCTTAAGAGAGCAAAAGCCAAAGCCAGGCTGGGGGATGTATTTAAAAACTGATCTCTCAATGATCCAAGCCAGGAAAGGAAAGTGAGAAAGATTACAAAGGTTCAGAGTAGTAAATTATCTGGTGTAGAAGTTCGTGTCTTTATATGTGTGCCCCCCCCCACCCCAGGTCCCCGTATCCCAGGTAGCCTGACTTTTCCTTCGGCCAGCAGTTAGCAACCTGATTTGTGGAGTGCAGGTGTGTTCCAGTCTCTTCCGTTAGTCATGGGTTAAGCCAAACAGGACAGGCTCTGTCCCAGCAGGGGTGGAGTGTGGCATTTTTGGAAAGTAGGTTCAAAATACTAGAGTATTTGCAAGCCCATTTGACTTCTCAACCATTCCACATCCTCCAATCTAGCTTTCTAATGAAGCCAACATTTTAATCTCCAAAAATGCAGAAAAATAAAATAAAAATAATTTCCAAAAAGTATCCTAAGAATCCAAATGAGGGACGAGATCTATTCCCCTGTCCTGCCCCACCCTGCTTCTAGAGTAACTTTCAGTTCTATCTGTTAGTTTTCAGGAGTGCACTGCCCAAGGCTCAGGGCTTGCAGGGAGAACTCCCCAGGGTATTTCTGACTCAGCCTTTACTGACGACCTATGGGACTCCCCACGCGAATATGCACATGGGCTGCATCCACTTTTCCACACTCTTAAGGAAAAACACTCTCCACACTACCCACAATAGTGAATATATAAATTCTTGACACCAATTGAACAAATCCTTCTGTGTTAGATACCAAAAAGGGCACTGAGGTTATAAAAATAAAAGAAAATCCACAAATTCTTCGGACAATCTCACAAACAAGTCATATAAATGACTATTACACTTACATGCTGAATTCTAGAATAGAAGTACAGACAATGTGTTGTGGGCATATAAAGGAGAGGTTGTTTAACTCTATCTAGAGAAGGGGGGACGTCAAAGAAGATACAGATAATGCTTCGGCTGCAAGCAATAGAATACCCAACTGCAGTGGTGTAAAAAGTAGTAAAGATATTTATCTCATATGCAAGAAGTATGAAGGCAGGAAGCCTGGGGTGGATCTGGAATGCCATTAAAAACCAGGCTCTTTTTGTTCTGGGCTTGCAGAGAGAAGTCTTTTTACTTTAAATCTTTTTACTTTAACTCTTCTCTGTTGTGAATTTACATCACAATGACATTATTAGGGTAATCCAGGTTACTCCATGTACTTAATTTTCTGCATGGGCTTTACACCTTCAAATATTTTCTTTTTGCATACATTAGTAGTTTGTTTTCTTTCAGATTGAAGAACTTTCTTTAGCATTTCTTGTAAGACAAGTGTGGTGGTAGTGACTTCTCTCAGCATTTTTTTTTTGAGACAGAGTCTCGCTCTGTTGCCCAGGCTAGAGTATAGTGGTGCCATTCATATTTCACAGCAACCTCCAACTCCTGGGCTCAAGCCATCCTCCTGCCTCAGCCTCCTGAATAGCTGGGACTACAGGTGTGCATCATCATGCCTGGCTAATTTTTCTGTTTTTTGTAGAGACGGGCTCTCGCTTTTGATCAGGCTGGTTTTGAACTCCTGACCTCAAGCGATCCCCCTGCCTCAGCCTCCCAGAGTGCTAGGATTCCAGGTGTGAGCCACCACACCCTGCCTCGCTCAGCTTTTGTTTGACTGGGAAAGAAATTGTCTTTCCTTCATATTTGAAGGATAACTTTGCAGAATACAGTATTCTTGAATAACAGTGTTTTTCTTTTAGCAGTTTGAAAATGTCTTTCCACTCCTTCTTAGCCTGTGTGGTTTCTGTTGAGAAGTCTGTTGCCACATGAATTGGAGTTCCTTTTTATACTATTTGCTTATTTTCTCTTGCTGCTTTTATGATCCTCTCTTTGTCCTAGACCTTTGAGAGTTTGATTATTATATACCTTGGGGTAGTTTTATTTGAGTCAAATCTGTTTGGTGTTCTCTGACCTTCCTGTACCTGGATATTTATGTCTTTCTCAAGCTTTGGAAAGTTTTCTGTTATTATTTCTTTGAATAAGCTTTTTACTCCCTTGCTCTTGCTCAACAGCAATAATTCTTAGATTTGGTCTTTTGAGGTAATTTTCTGTATCTTGTAGGTGCTCTTCATTCCTTTTTAATCCTTTTTCTTTTTTCCCCTCTCTGACTGTGTATTTTCAAATAGCCTGTCTTCAAGCTCACTGATTCTTGCCTCTACTTGATCCATTCTGCAATTGAGAGCATCTAATGAATTTTCCAGCTCAGCAAATATATTTCTCAGTTCCAAGATGTCTGTCGATTTTTTTTTTTATTATTTTAATGTCTCTGCTAAATTTCTGAATTGCTTTTCTATGTTATCTTGGAAATCACTGAGTTTTCTTAAAACTTCTTTCTTGAATTCTCAGGCAGAGAGGCCCATCTTGTTAGGGTGAGTCACTGATTCTTTCCTTTGTCCATTTGGGGCGGTCATGGTTCCCTGTTTGCTGTTGTTTCTTGTGGATGTACATCTATGTCTTTGCATTGAAGGACTAGTTGCTTATTCCAGTTGTCTCTATCTTGCTTGTTTTGGCTTTTTTTTTTTTTGAGACAGAGTCTCACTCTGTTGCCCAGGCTAGAGTGAGTGCCATGGCGTCAGCCTAGCTCACAGCAACCTCAAACTCCTGGGCTCAGGTGATCCTTCTGCCTCAGCCTCCCGAGTAGCTGGGACTACAGGCATGCGCCATAATGCCCGGCTAATTTTTTCTATATATTTTTAGTTGGCCAATTAATTTCTTTCTATTTTATAGTAGAAACGGGGTCTCGCTCTTGCTTAGGCTGGATTTGAACTCCTGACCTTGAGCAATCCGCCCGCCTCGGCCTCCCAGAGGGCTAGGATTACAGGCGTGAGCCACCGCGCCTGGCCTGTTTTGGCTTTTATTGAATACATTTGCTTAGAGATTCCTTACCACTAGGTCACTGCCTCCTTGTTGGCTCTAGGTAGCACCCTAAGCCCAGGTTCACCTCAGCTGTAGTAACCACTGCCTCTCCCAAATGGAGGAGCACTGCCCATCCTAAATAGGAGAGGCCCCAAAGAGGATATCCCAGCAGTGGTGAAAGGCTGGCTAGGAGTTCATCCTAGGGGACCTGAGGAATATACCCCTTACAGTGTGCTGCTATGGAAGAGCCACTCTGATTTAGCATCTCCTTTGGCCAAGTTACAAAGCAGAATTTCCAGGGCTGGGGGTAGTAGTAGTTCTACTTCCCCCTTCCCTCTGGCTGTCCTCAGGGATGTTTCTCCCTTCCAGCATGCACTGGTGCTTCCTGTGGGTTAGGGCAGGGACAGGTCTCTTGCCAGGGAACCCAAATGGTAGGGAAGTTGGTTGTCCACCTCAAAATTACTTCTTTCAGCACAGAAACAGTGAGTTGGGGAAATTTTTTTCATGCTTATTGTGGAGCAGAAGAGAGGTGGGGACATTGTGGATGTGAAAGTCTGATTCTCTCACTATCTGCTTGAAGTTTTTTCAGTTCTCTGTGGCCCCAGGAACCATTTCATCTTCGTATTTGAGTCCTGGGGTATTGCTGATGAGAGTCACAGTGCTGTGTATTTGTTTTTGATTTTCCGTAGAGGGGCATGAAGCCAGCTTGCTCCTATGTTGCCATTTTGGAACTGGATCTCTCTGTTGTGAATTTAATATGAGCATTTTGTTCTTGGAGTCATCATTTCTGAGCTAGCATTTCTGAATTTCTCCAGCAGATAAAATCTATTTCAGGGTTTTTAAAAAATGTTAATAACTCACTTAAGCCAAATATGATTTCTTTATTTATGCTACATTCATGAAGCAATACCCTTCAGTTATGCAGTGGTGACTATTCAAGAGCGACTATGATTGTCTCAAGAGTTGGTGAGTATACTTTCATAACAATTGTCTTAGAGTCAGGATAATTTCTCTCTTGCTTTAATAAAAATTACAAACTAGGTCAACTTCATTTGTCTTTGAAATATTCTAAAAAGAAAAAGCAAGTTTGCAATTTTTAACAACTGCATTTATTTGTTCAATTACACAAGAGTAATACCTGTGTGTTCTAGAAGCCATGGGCAATAAAAGAGGTTGTGCAAGTTGCAGGTTGTGTGAAGAGGGACAAATGGGAGTAGTGCAGTACACAATCTATGATGCCATATGTGGCAACCTTATACTGAACACAGAGCACAGATATAAAAATTCACCGTGATTCTACCTCCCAAAAACAACATTAACATTTTGCTGGCTGGGCATGGTGGCTCAAGCCTGTAATCCTAGCACTCTGGGAGGCCGAGGCAGGTGGATCGCTCAAGGTCAGGAGTTCGAAACCAGCCTGAGCAAGAGCGAGACCCCATCTCTACTCAAAATAGAAAGAAATTAATTGGCCAACTAAAAATACATAGAAAAAATTAGCCGGGCATGGTGGCGCATGCCTGTAGTCCCAGCTACTTGGGAGGCTGAGGCAGTAGGATTGCTTGAGCCCAGAAGTTTGAGGTTGCTGTGAGCTAGGCTGATGCCATGGCACTGTAGCCTGGGCAGCAGAGTGAGACTCTGTCTCAAAAAAAAAAAAAAAAAATATTTTGCTAAATTTTCTTCCAGTCTTTTTCTAGGTATATCGTATTGTTTAAATGATATCATAATGTATACCTGCTTTATAACCTCTCTCACTTAACAATCCATCATGAATATTTTAAATATTTAATTAAATATTCTTGAAAACATCATTCTCAATGGCACCATATTTTATTGTTTCATTTACAAACACTTATATGGTATTTTTTATGTGCCAACCACTATCCTAAGCTCATTAAAAATATTAACTCATGTAATCCCACACAGATATCTTTGTTCACCCCTCCAGAGATGCCTCTAACCCTCTTCTATCCTGCTCTGTGCCCCAGGAGGCTGCCCCGGACAGGCTGTACCAAGGGCTTCTGTGCCTTCTCCCTTCCCTGGGTTTGGCCAATGGCAAATTGTGGTGGACTGAATGATCATTCCTGACTCTACTCTCTCCCTCTCCCCCTGTGTTGGAATTTGTCGTGAGTATATGGAATATAAATATCTGCTTCATTTATTTATTTCAGGCTCAGCCACGTGGCAAGCTTTGGCCACTGGAATGTTTGTAGAGTTGACGTGAGCAGAGGCCTGGAATGGACTTGTCTGCTTTGCCTGATCTCTTTGGTCACTGTTCCTAAAATAAGAGGCCCACGAAGCAGACCTGAACATGACCCAAAGCCTGAAGCAGAACAGCCCCAGTCAACCTGGAAGTGAGAAAAACCAATGATTGCAGTTGCTAGCCACTGAGGTTTGGGGGATGTTTTTATGCACCATTATTGCAGCCATGGCAGTGTAATTACAGATGCCCCAGGAGACTGGACAGTAAGGTCAAGGTATGTGTGAAGGGGCCCAGGGCTGTCGTGCCCTTTCATCAAAGCTTCCCTTTTCCACATCACTCCACATCTGTCTCTCCCCACCTCACCCGAGTTTCAATAACTGCTCAACTCCTCCTTAGCACTGACAGTTACTAGCCCAGACTACTGCACTATCCTTGGTGATTTCCCTACACTCTGCTTGCAACTTTGTAAAGCAGCCCTTTATTAAACTCTCCTCAAATTACCCAGTTTGAGTGTGCCATCTGTTTCCCACCTGAACTCTGAATGATAAAAAATCCCTGTAACCATCCTGTTAGGTAGGTACTACTATCCTCATTTTACTAACAAGGAAATTCAAACTCAGAGAGGTTAAGTAACTTGTACAAGGTCACAGAGCTAGTAAGTGGTGGAGCTCAGATTTCAACCCCAGCGGGCTGGAGTCACGCTCACTTCGCTATGCTGCCGTATAGCCACCGAATGGTCATAATTTACTTGCCCAGCTCCCTATTGTTAGACATTCAGATGGTGTTTATACGTCACAAACATATATTTGCTTGCTTGTTTTGTCTATTATAAATACTGCTGTGATGAGCAATCTCCATATAAATATTTGTTCATATTCAGGGTTAAGAAATTTTCTAAAAAGGAAATTGCTGGGTTAAAGAGTATGAACTTCTCTGTTCCCAAACCCTTTCTTTCTTTCCTCTTAAAAAATTATTTCCTTTTGACCATAAAAGTGATCTGGTTCAATAAACAAAATTCAAGTATTACAGAACTATATATCACAGGACATGAACATACCTGGAATTCCATACAGGGACAGATCTGGAAAGTTCTCTTTAACAACAGTTAATAGTAATTATTAATTTTTATTATTAGAAAACCAGTAAATGTGTACTGTAGAAATGCATAAAGGTAAAACAGAAAAGAAAAGATCACTTGTAACACACAATTCATGCTGTGTGTGTGTATATAAACAAACATGGGATTACGCTGTAAATACTGCTTAGTAATATGCTTTTTCACTCAGTAATATACATTGTCAAGAATAATTTTCAAGTCATTAAAGTTTCTTCTACAATATCAACTGTATAGTATTCTTCTATAACTGCTTCATATTTTGCTGAAGCAATATGCAGTCATGTGTCACTTAATTAGTTTGTTATTTTATGAGAAATTTGATGTTAGGATATTTAATAATTGTGTGAAAATAATAGATTGTACTTAAACAAATTAGAAGGTATAGCCTACTACACATCTAAGCTGTAAGATATAGCCTGTTGCTCCTAAGCTACAAATCTGCACAGCATATTACTGTATTGAATAGTATAGGCAATTGTAATACAGGATAAGTATTTGTGTATTTTTAGTATATCTAAACATAGAAAAGGTAGAGTAGAAATAGGGTATAATCTTATGAGACCACTGTCATATATACAGTCCATTGTTGACTGAAAAGTCAATATGTGGCACATGACTGTACTATCATTTATTCAACCAGTTCCCTAGAACTAGGCATGTGGGTTGTTTCTTCCTTTTAACTACAATAAATAAAATTCCCTTGGATATAATTATAAAGAGATATTTGCACATATTTTTGATTATTCCCTTAAAACCTATTTCTAGATGTGGACTCACTGGATCAGAAAGTAGTACATAGATGAGGCTCTTGATTCCTATTGCAACTGGCCTTGCAGAAAGGCTGCCTTCATATTCCTACCAGAAAAAGACATTGTTGCTTAAAAATTTATTGCCAATGTGATTAAGTGGAAAAAAAAGGAGAAGATATCTTTTTGTTTCGTATTTACTTTCATTTGCATACTAGGACACAGAACTTTTCATCATTTTGTTGTCGTTTATACTTTTGTGGCAGACTGTTTGTGTCCTTTGCCATTTTTCTATTAGTATGTCTTTTTCTTAAAAAGTCGTAAAAAGTCTTTTAAATTGTCTGTCATATATGCAGCAAAGATTTTGCCCACATTGTCATTTCGATTGTCCTTTTTACAAATGGATTTTTCATGTAGTCAAATGTAATCTGTTTCTCCCTTATGGTGTTTGCCTTTTGTGTTATATTTAGAACTATTTTCTTCACCAGAAGATCCCATAAATATTCACTGGCACCTTTGGTTATTTTGCAGCTTCATTTTCCACATTAAAAGTTGTAAGCTATCTGAAATTTATTGTAGGATTTGGGGAAAGGTAGGGACCTAATTTTATTTGCATTCAAATGATCAGCCAATTCACCCAATATCGTTTACTGAATAAACCATCATTTCCCTAATTGACCTGACCATCTTCATCATATACCAAATTTCTTATACACTTTGGGTTCTCTTTCTGGATTTTTTATTTTATCCTATTGATTGATCAATTTTGTACCAACACCTCACGGCTTAATTGCTGTGGTTTAATAATTTTTAAGCCCTGGTAGTACAATTTTCCCCCTTTATAATTGCTCTTTTTCAAAAACTTCTTCAAGTTTTCTTGAGCGGATATTCTAGCAGGTGAACTTTAGAATCATTTTGTCACATCCTAGAAAAATCTTGCTGGAATTTTGGTTAAAATTGCATTCAATTTATTAACTAATTTTGAAGAAATTATCTTTACCTTATTGAACTGTTCCATTTAGACATATGATATTTTTGTTCCATTTATGTAAATCTTTTGGATCTCAAAGTACAATCTGTCGTTTTCTTTACACAGGTCTTGTGCTTTTATGTAAAATGATGGGAGGCATGTGGAGTTGAAGCTCTACAGCAGCTATTTTCAGATTTCAAGGAGCCCCAGTTAGGAGTCAAAAGATGCAGCTCATAGCACTTAACACCTGGAAAAATTCACAAAACTCTTCTGAGCCTCAGTTTTCTCAACCTGCCTCTGTCTGAGCATAATAACACCCCTGCAGTAGGAAGCCATGTTCATGCAAGGGGTTATTATTTCATCAATATATAGCTAAAAATGAGAATGTGCCCAGTAGGAATTTTACACACAAAAAAATCCAAACAATCAAGAAATAATCACTGAACACCCATAAAGTGTCCTGCTGTCTTGCCAGGAATAAGTGGTTTTTCCAGATACGGAAACTTCAATGCTAAAACCAGGAAAGTCTGGGGTAAACCAGAACTTTTCTTACTTGGTCACTTGAGTTGTCAGGCCTTCCCTTCAAGCTCTAAGATGTGGATTCCAGGGTTTTATACATAGGAAAGGCTAAATCCTGGTCCATTATGGGTATTCAGTCTAATAGTGGGGACATCGTGAATGATTATGAAATGATGAGAGAATGTGCGTGTAACTGAATTGTTCTATAATGACTTGTGGGGCCATAGGGCTCACAGAAGGAGAAGATTAGTTTGAACTGGAGACTCTAGTGGAGGTGCTTGAATTAGACTTAAGAACCAGAAAGATTTGTACAGGCTAGGATTCCAGATGGGGGAAAAGCAGAAGATAGGAATCAGAGTGGTTACAAGGCAGAGATGATTTAGCACTTGGCCATAGCTTGGTACACCAGAGGTTCTCAATGAACACAGGTTCAATCTAGTGAAATGTACTTGGTAACACAGAACTGGGACATGCTTGGAGCATCTACTGAGGGTCCCACACTCTGAAGTTGAGAAGAATAAGCAACTAGAAATAGGGAAAATCATCTATGGGGTTCTCTCGTAAAACATTAAATGAAATAATGTGAAAATTGTACAACCAATATGTTTATCTTTTTCCTGTGGCTGCCAGAGTTTTAGAGCTAAATTTAGTGTCCAGGACAATCTCAAGAGCTAGTTCCCGTTTACTCCTTCCACTTCCTTGAATCAGGCATTGTTCTTTTAATATCCTGAAATATCTTAAGTTTGCATTGCTTTAAAAAAAATTACTACCCAAAAGATACATTATGGAAAAATTAGAATATAAAGAAAAATTTAAAGATGAAAGTTAAAATTTCTGAGATCCCACTTAAACATAGCCACAGTTAATATTTTAGTACTCCCTCCCGCAAACATACCTGCCAACTTTTGCTTTCTGAATATTATACTGAATATGTTTCCTAAACTTTTTTTTTTTTTTGAGACAAGGTCTCACTCTGTCACCCAAGCTAGAGTGCAGTGGAGTCATCATAGCTCACTGCAACCTCAAACTCCTGGGCTCAAGAGATCCTCCTGCCTCAGCCTCTCAAGTAACTGGGACTACAAGTGCACACCACCACGCCCCACTAATTTTTTCTATTTTGGGTAGTGATGGGGTCTCACTCTTGCTCAGGCTGGTTTTGAACTCCCAACTTCAGGCAATCTTCCTGCCTTGGCCTCCCAGAGTGCTGGGATTACAGATGTGAGCCACCGCACCCAGCCTAACTTGTTTTTTTAACTTGGTAATACTTTATGAAGATTTTTCATTTCAATAAAAAGTTCTATATCAACATTCTTAACAGTCGCCATATTATTTCACTATAAAATGAAATAATATGCATAATAATTTATTTGACTAGTCTTCTACAAAGATAGGGGCATTGAGATTTTTCCAGGTCTAATTTTGCTCTGAATTATGCAGTTGTCTGATCATTTCCTTGAGTCAAGTCCAAAAACTAAAAGTTCTGGGTCAAAGTCTAAGTATGAAGGCCAGCTGTGCTGGCTCATACCTGTAATCCTAGCACTTTGGAAGGCCAAGGCAGGAGGATCACTTGAGGCCAGGAGTTCAAGACCAGCCTGGGCAATATTGAGATGCCGTTTCTACAAAAAAATAAAATTAGAAAATTAACTGGGTGTGGTGGCGTGTGCCACTAGTCCCAGCTGCTCAGGAGGCTGAGGCAAGAGGATCACATGCACCCAAGAGTTCGAGGTTGCAGTGAGCTGTGATCACACCACTGCACTCCAGCCTGGGCAATGGAATGAGACCCTGTCTCAAAAACAAACAAAGTCTCAGTATGTTTTTACATGATACGATTTAGAGGCAGATTCTGGGGACAGCCTGCCCAAGTGCAAATCCTTTATTTTCTAGCTCTGTAACCGTGATTCTCTTCTTTTATCCCTCCAGCCTTTGTTTTTCATCTAAAGACAGGGATAATAATTGTGCTCACTGCATAGGATTATTGTGAGGATTTAAACAAGAAAATGTACATGAAGCACTAAGCACAGTGTCTGACCCAGAGTGAGCACTCAGTAAATACTTTCTACAATTACATGACTTTCTCCAGAAAGATTATATCAATTTTCATTCCTGGGGGCAAAGTCAAGTCCTTTGGGAGAGCTTATAGGATTTAACTCTTACATGAAAGTTAAAAAGTAGCAATTCTTGCTTGTCTTTTGTCCACTAGGGTGACAGTGCCAACTTACCTCCACAGTGAGCAATTTCTCCCGGGACACAGGACAGTCCTTCCACATGCTTTGTCCAGTCCCCCTAGTGGCCAAGAGAATGAATTTAGAAGATTAGTTCTTTTTTTTTTTTTTAATTTAGAGGCTATTTATTTAATATCCATAGTATTTAACATTGCATTTTGATATGTATCTAACAACGTATATTAATAATATGTAAAACAAAAAGAATATTCAATCATCTAAAAAACAGATCCACCTATAAAATTAAATGTACATTATGTCACAAAGTTAATCTCAGCATATCATATGAGGCAGAAATCATAGGTTTTATATGATTACAAACTCTACAAAATAAAAAAGCCAACAGTGAAAGCAAAAGTATAGTTCTTAAACCCTGTTCGATAGCTAACCTTGCTCTTTCAGGGCTAATTCACAAAAGGGAAATAAAGTAACCTCATTTTTTTTAAAGAACATTTACAATGCCCTGAATAATACCCTTCAAGATCATTGTAAGTTTCTGTTTTCTAAAAGTTGCTGGCTTACTTTCCCAGATACCTATAGTTTGTTCCCAGGAAGGATTACAAATCCGGCTAAAGCAGTGGTCTCAGTCTTGACTGCACCTTGTTACCCTGAAAAATACAGATCCTCCGAGACTCTGATTTAATTGTACAGTAGCATGGCTGAGCATTAGGATTTTAAAAAGCTCCCCGGGAGATTCTAATGTCCAGCTGAAGCTGAGAACCACCAGTCTAAAGAAAATAGGCAGAGATGCCCTCACCTTCATTGTAGCCTCCTGTCCACCCAGTCCTCAATCAGACAGACTGGGGTGCAGTTACTTCCTCTCTCACCTCTTTCTCTGCTCTCACGGGGGTTCCAAAGATTATAACCAACCAGCCTGAATAAGCCCCATGGGTCTGCTAACTTCCAGTTGCCTCTGACCGTCTAGAAATAAAACAGTGTGAGCCACATATGTAATTTTAAATGTTCTAGCAGCCACAGTTAAACACATAAAAAGAAGAGACAGGTGCAATTAATTTTAATACTATATTTTATAATATTTAACCTGAATATCTGAATATATCCAAAATGATATCATTTCAATGTGTAATTAACATGGAACATTATGAGTTATTTTACATTTTTTTCATAGTAAGTCTTTGATATCTGGTGTGCATTTTACACCCCCAGTCCATATGGAGAAATGAAACACCTATTACGATGCTGGGCGGTTAGTGTGCCCCAGCAACGTTCAGTTTCTTCTGTCTTAAGGGGAAGAGATAAGCCAGGTCAGGGTGGGAGGTGGAGCAACTCCTCATTTTCCTCTAAAACGGTGTTTTTCAACCTTTTAAGTCCATGTTGCCCTTTGCCCCCCTCCCTCCTATTGTGACTCCTGCTCCAAAACATCTTCCTTGCCAGGTAGGCGTGGTGGCTCACACCTGTAATCCTAGCACTCTGGGAGGCCGAGGCAGGAGGATTGCTCAAGGTCAGGAGTTCTAAACCAGCCTGAGCAAGAGTGAGACCCCATCTCTACTAAAAAAATAGAAAGAAATTAATTGGCCAACTAAAAATATATAGAAAAAATTAGCCGGGCATGGTGGCACATGCCTGTAGTCCCAGCTACCCAGGAGGCTGAGGCAGGAGGAACGCTTGACCCCAGGAGTTTGAGGTTGCTGTGAGCTGGGCTGATGCCACCGCACTCTAGCCCGGGCAACAGAGCGAGAGTCTGTCTAAAAATAAATAAATAAATAGAACATCTTCCTCCTTTCGAGGCTGCTGTCTGAACTTCACATGAGCCGTGCATTACTGTAGGGTTTTTAAATCAAAAAGAACTTTTTTATTATTGTAAAAACTATATGTGCTTCTTAAATAAAAATCACAACACATAGAAAAGCAGAAAGAAGAATATCAAAACCGGCAGATTCCCACCATTTGCAGGGCAATCACTCTGACCCCTGGGGTGTATCTTCACAGCAGCAGTTTCCTCCTCCTGCTGCTCGTTAGGATTTTTAATCTCTGTGATGCCAGGCTCCACTCCCAGAGGCTGGGGTTTAATTGGGCTGGGTGCCACCTAGGCATTGAGATTTTCTTCACGCTCCTCAGGTGAATTCTAAGAGCACTCAAGACAAGAACTGGTGTTCTAGAGCAGTGAGCCTCACACTTGGATGTGCACACCAATCATGTAGACATCTTTGTCCAAATGCAGATTCTAGCTTAGGGGGCCTGGAGTGGGGCCCCAGACTCTATTTTTCTTTTCTTTCCTTTTCTTTTCTTTTTCTTTCCTTTCCTTTCTCTTTCTTTCTTTTCCCCTTCTTTCCTTCCTTCCTTCCTTCCTTCCTTCCTTTCTTTCTCAGTCTCACTCTGTCACGCAGGCTGGAGTACAGTGGCATAATCATAGCTCTCTGTAGCTTCGAACTCCTGGGCTCAAGCGATCGTCCCGCTTCAGCCTCCAAAGTACCCAGGACTACAGGTGCACACCATCACATCCAGCTAATTTTTCTATTTTTTGTAGAGACAGGGTCTTACTAGGCTGGTTTCGAACTCCTGGCCTCAAGCAATCCTTCCGCCTCAGCCTCCCAAAGTGCTAGGATTACAAGCGTAAGCCACCATGCCCAGCCTAGATTCTATATTTCTCTATATTGAAGCTCCCAGGTGATGCTACGGCAGCAGGTCTGCCAAACCATACTGTCACTATTCCATGTCCTGTGCGTAGATGTCTGTATATACTTTTTTCCCCTAAAAATTATATCCGATTATAGTCTTATTTTATAACCTGCTTTTTTAATTCAATGATCCATCATGACCTCCTTTGCATGTTAAAAAAATGCACTTCTGCAAAATCATTCTGATTGGCAACATGAGATTCCGTTTAAAGGACATACTGTAAGTAACTTACTGCAGTGATTTTGGGGGTGAGGGTTGCAGCTGATGTATCAGATTGTCTGGAAACTTCAACCCCTGCCTCCCTTCTGGTCACATAGATCAGGAATAGGGTTCCCTGAGTAATTCTGTTATGCTGTTCCTCTCTCCTCTTCCCAGACTTTGAAAAGCACTGATTTAACAAGTTCCCATTTGGGGGACCCTAGATTTCCAACAATTTATCATTACAAACATAGCAAAAAGAAAATTTTTTTAAAAAACAGATGAGTGATGCCATGGCACTCACTCTAGACCGGGCAAGGGAGTGAGACCCTGTCTCAAAAAAAAAAAAAAGAAAAAAGAAAAAACAGATGAGAAAAAATAATAAACCACACCAATTTCAAGAAGTAGGTGTTAGTACTGTCCCCGTTTTGCAGATAAGTGGCTTCTAGAAATCACAAATTTCTACAAATTTGCCTATGAGATTCTGCTAATCACCTGGTTTGGGAATCATTGAAATTCCAATTTAACCCTTTTATGCTCGTGGAAAAGATAACCCTTTTATGCTCATGGAAAAGATAAAAGATTATCTTTTATCTGAGCCCAAGCTCAGAGTGCTGGGCACACCCACAGTCCCTGCCATATCGCTGCACTGAGGAGCAAGTCCAGAGCCACATGTCCTTCGTGGCCACTGGTAAATGTATCAGGGGTGGAAAGCCGATGCAAGGTCAGTCCCTAAGTGGCCCGGCCAGCAGGCCATGAGAAGCTCTACTATGGAAACTCTTGCTCACCAGGGAGGAGGCGGTGCCATGAGGCAGCAGAAGCCACTCAGGACCACGAGCCTGGAGAGAACAGAGGCCATGAGACAGAGAAAAGAAAAGTTAGGGGTGACCTGATAGCAACAAAAGTGTCAGAAGCAAAGCAGAAGGAGACCGTGTCACTGTCATGCCAAGGAGTGGGCAATCTCCTGCTGAGATGGGGACAAGTCCCTGTCCCCAGGGCTCTGGGTCCTGAGCTCTGTACTAGTTTCAATGAGGCCCAGCTGGGAGGCTGCTCTGGGTCCTACAGAGCCCTGATTCCCATAATGACCATGTGGGCTCTTCACAATAGTTGTGCCACCCACTCTCCCACTGGGGGAAGAGAATTATTTGAGGAGAAGGTGCCAAGGGGCCGTGTGATGACCAGAGAAGTCTCAGATGGTGCAAGGGTCAGGTGACTCCCCCAAGGTGGTCTTTGTTCTGCTGATGACCAATCAGAAGCAGGAGCCAGATTTGCTGATCTGGAGTTCAGTCTCTCCATCTGGAACCAGAATAAAGATCCTGCCCACTCTCAGAGGACAGAACTTAGACATCTGAGAAGTTCCCACCATTTCCCCTAAGACAAAAGATGTGGAAGCCAGAACCGGAGGGTCAGGATCAGCATCGTCCTGGTGGCTGTCAGGCGGATTGGTTCATGTGAGTTCCCAGCTGCCAACTCCCAGATAGGTCTCTCCCCAACCTCTCTCCACAGGTGGGAGCTTTTCATTTATTTATTCATTTATTGACATAAATATCAGTCTGAGAATGTTTATAGAATAATAACAACAACAATAACAGTAGCTTATATGTAATAAGCCCTTATTTATGGGCCAGACAACCTATCAGAAGCCTTTTACACAACGTGTCATTTCATTTTCACGTCAGTTTTGTGAAGTAGGTACTATGCCTGTCCCCATTTTACAGAAAAGCTGAGGCTCAGGGAAGTCCACTAATTTGGCCAATTCATACAGCTAATCAGAGCAGAAATGGGATTCCCACTAGATCTGCCTGAATCCAGAGTCGATGCTGTCAGTCACCTGAGCTATACTGCCTCTCTCCCAATTATGACAGTTAAAAGGGAATGGAGAGATGCTGTAAGTCCCGAGCCCCATTTAAAACCTGAAGACATCTTCAGACTTGGAGAATCGTTGGAGTCACGCAGCCATCCATTCAGCCACTGGTGGTGGAGTCAAGTCTCTGGAGGCAGCAACTCCCATTCGCAGATATAGTCAAGACTTTCTCATTTATAATATATCGGACTTTTCCTACAACCTTCTACCTTAGCATTTCCCCAGGAAGTAGACAAACTGAAAAGCCGCACTAGGTCTTGAATTAGACAGCCAAATCCAGCAGATACGATGCATTGCACACCATCTTCGTCACAGAAAAGGGATCAGCACGTCACTAACCCAACACAGTGCTTTGCTGTTTGTCACCAAGTACCAAGCCCAGACCTTGTTCCAGAGGCTCAGAAAGGGCCTCACATATTTCCTCTGGGAAAGCCTCTACCAAGGCTATTGGGGAGACCACAGAATTGTAGACCCAAGTTTGAGGGCTTTGGAGAAAGGAGAATTAGAAATTCCTTCCACTTTGTCCTATTTTGTCAGGCCTGTCTTATGCTTGGCTAAAGAAAAACATAGTCTGTCGAACTAAATTCTTGTCCAAATAACACAATTAACTTCCTCCTCCTCCTTTTCCTTTTCCTTCTCCTCCTTTTCCGGCTCCCTGAAGTTTCTAGAAAGTAAATTTCACATCTTTCATTTAATATTACCTCTGTGCCTGGGGGGGGCGTACTCTAGCTTACAGAGCTGGCTTAGATGTAGGCACCACCCTACGAACTATGATTTGATTTGACGGAGGGTGGAGGGCCAATCCGTCCGAGTACTGAGCACTGTAATTTTTAAAACTACTCACCAGAGTGCCAATGCTGTTAAACTGTTCAAAAGTATAAGAGGGAAAGCAAGCTTTCACACTCATTTTCACCAAACCAGTACTACACTGACACTGAAAATTGAAAAATACAGCACTGAATAGAAAATTACAGACAAATTTCACTCATGAATACGGGTTTTAAAAATCCACAGGGGACAAAAAGATATTTGGAAAAAATTCAACATTCATTTCCAACAAAAATTTCTTAATAAAAAAAAAAAGGATATTTCCTCAACATAACGAAAGTATGCAATCAAATCCAAACCAGCATCATGCTTAACGGTGAAACACCAAAGGCATCCCAGTAACTCTAGGAAAAAGACAAAGCTGCCCATGTCACTGCTACTGTTTCACGGTGTGCTGAAGGTATAAGCCAGTGTCGTTACAGAAGGGAAAGAAATAGGAAGTATAAAAATTAGTAAGGAAAAGAAGATTTTCATTATTTGCTGATGTCTTGATATCGTCTTTGAAAACTTTGAAAACTTAAGAGTAAAGAAATGCACTACAGTGTCCAGTTGAAAAATAAATATACAAAAATGAATAGCTACCCTATAAGTAAGTGACTCAGACCTGAGCAAATAAAATCCTAGTGTGGCAGTGGAGACAAGAATCAAACCAACTGACACTACAGAATCCTCCAAAGGCTAAGGAGTGGGTGGAACCACTTTGGAAAGGAAGGATGGACTAAACAAAGAGACCTGACGGAAGTGCTGCTCACGAAGCAGTTAGAGCCCTGGATACCCTCCCAGCTCCCTGCCTCCCCACAAAAGACTGAAGGTTTATTCTATGGAAAGGATAAGCCAAGGGTGTGGGTGGGAGGCAAGGGAGATTTCTGGTCTCAAGGATACTAGGCACACTCAAAGGCAGGGACACCAGACAGAAAACAGAATTAGGTTGTAAGTATTGGAGGCGGAAACTCCTGCCTTCTTCTATCTCTGCTCATAGAACATTGGCAGACTGAGTTTCATCCTCCCAGAAGGAGATTGGAAAAGGCATGTCTGGGGAATCTGATCAGTCCCCAAGAGAGAACATAAAGATATAGACATCAAGGATTGCCCCAGTGAAACCATCCAACCAGAACGCCCTACAAATCCTTCCTCACACTGTCAAAGCTTCCAATCAGCTTAAAGATCACCAGGTACCTGAGGAAAAACATGTAACATGAATCATAGAAATCAAAATGTGCAAATAGAAAAAAGAAACTTGGAGGAAATGAATTATGCAGTTATGCAAGAAGAAGAAAACTGAAACAAACAAAATTTACCATTAATATCAGGATTCTCCAGAGAAATAGGACCAATAAGAGGTAGATGGATAGGCAAACAGATAGATGTACAGATATGTAGGTATATACAGGGAGGAGATTATTTTAAGGACTTGGTTCACACAATTATGGAGGTTGAACAGTCCCAAGATCTATAGTATGAGAACAAAGAGAGCTCGTGGTTGTAGGTTCCAGTCCTCGTCCCAAGGCAGGAGAATACTGATGTCCATCAGGCAGAGAGAGCAAATTCTCTCTCGCTGAGCCATTTTGTTCTATTCAAGTCTTCAATGGACAGGATGAGGCTCAGCCACATTGGTGAGGGCAATTTGCTTTAGTCTACTGATTCAAATGTTAATCTCATCAGGAACATGCCCACAATGACCCAGAATAATGTTTAACCAAGTATCTGGGAATCTCCTGGGTTCAGCAAGGTTGACATGGAAAATTAACCATCACAACCTCCTTAGAAAAATGAAAAGTTATTGTGATATATTATCCATAAAATAAGAACAGAATGCTACAAAGAAAAGCTATTTAGAGAGAAAAGAATGAGAGAGAGAATCCTTGGAAATTAAAAACATAATATCAGATATATTTTTTTAATCTACAGAAGATTTTGAGGATGATGCTGAGAAAATCTCGCAGGATGGAGAGCACAAAGACAAAGAGGTAGAAAATAGGAGAGAAAAGATGAGAAAATTAGAAGCCTAGTCCATGTGGTCCAAGATCCAAACAACAAGAGATCCAGAAAGAATAAACAATGCATAAGAAAGGGAGAGAATCATTAAAGAAATAATTCAAGAAATTGCCCAGAAATGGAGAGTATGAGTTTCCAAATTAAAAGAGTCCAGCTCAGAGATCTAAAATAGACCAATAGGCCAAGTGCAGTGGCTCACACCTGCAATCCTAGCACTCTGGGAAGCTGACGTGGGAGGATTGCTTGAGACCAGGAGTTTGAGACCAGCCTAAGCAAGAGTAAGACCCCCTTTCCACTAAAAATAGAAAATTCAGCCGGGCGTGGTGGTGCACACCTGTAATCCCAGCTGCTCCAGAGGCTGAGGCAAGATGACTGCTTGAACCCAGGAGTTTGAGGTTGCAGTGAGCTAGGCTGACACCACAGCACTCTAGCCCAGGAGACAGAGAGAGACTGTCTCCAAAAAAAAAAAAAAAAAAAAAGACCCATACAAAGGCATATCATCGTGAAATTTCAGATTTCACAAAGAAAAAGATCTTCCAAATTTCTAGAGAGGAACCCAGAAGATCCATATAAAAGATCCGGGATAAAAATGATGTCTGACTTCTCAACAGAAAGCTAGAAAGCAATAGAACAATGCATTCAAAACCTGGAGTAGGCCCGGCGCGGTGGCTCACGCCTGTAATCCTAGCACTCTGGAAGGCCGAGGAGGGTGGATCGCTCAAGGTCAGGAGTTTGAAACCAGTCTGAGCAAGAGCGAGACCCTGTCTCTACTAAAAATAGAAACAAATTAATTGGCCAACTAAAAACACATAGAAAAAATTAGCCGGGCATGGTGGCGCATGCCTGTAGTCCCAGCTACTCGGGAGGCTGAGGCAGAAGGATCGCTTGAGGCCAGGAGTTTGAGGTTGCTGTGAGCTAAGCTGACGCCACGGCACTCACTCTAGCCCAGGCAGCAGAGTGAGACTGTCTCAAAAAAAAAAACAAAAAAAAAAAACCTGGAGTAAAATGGTTTTCAACCTAGAGAAACCATGTCCAGCCATTTTTCAAGTGAGAGTGAAATAAAGACATTTTTAGATGTGAAAAAATTTACCTCCCATGTATCCTTCTTTATGAAGCTATGGAAAGGTACGGTTTACTCAAACATGATTCTAAACCAAAAAAAAAAAAGGAAGATATAATGTCCAGGAAACTAGAGCTGTATCACAGGAGACAAGCTAAGGAAATCCCAGGACACCAGGACAAAAGACAAAGGGAGACAAACATATACCAGTCATGGAGAGCAACAAGTTCAGATTTTTTTTCAGGCAGATAAAATTGATAAAATAATCAATCTTGAGAAGAGATTTATAAACCAGCAAAGACTGAGGTTAAATTAATGATAATGACATCAAGAAAAACAACCGAGCAAATAAAAAAAAAGATAATGACAATTATTAACTCCAGGGAAAACAAACACTGAATACCAAAACATATTAAAAATTTACCTTATTTCAAACAATTTAGTGCTAGTTCAGAAATATAGACAATTATAACCGATTAAAGAGTTCAGGAAAGGCCCCATATAGAAATTTAAAATGTGATATGGGTGGCATTTCAAATCAGTGGAAGAAAATAGGTTTTCCATAAATCATGTTTGTGAGTCATTTAAGAAAGGTCTTTCTTACTCTCTAAGGGTCTTCTCTTACTCCCTTCACAAAATAAATCCTAGATGGATTTAAATAGAGGAAATATATCTGTAAAGGTACTAAAAGAAAACATAGGTAAACAGCATATTGACTCATTGTGAGAAAGGTCTTCCTATATAAAATACAACATTTAGTATCATAAAGGAAAAAATCGATAACTTTAGCTATATAAAAATATTAAGCATTTCTTCAGGGGAAAAATCATTTAAAAAATCAACAAACAAACAACAAATCATGGATAATATTTGCAATACCTATAATAGCCAGAGAGTTATTTTCCTTAATATTTAAAGAACATTAACAAACCAATAAGAAAAGATCAACAATTTACTTGAAAAATTAGACTAGGGAATTTACTCATACTATTTCTTTATGAACACATAGAAAGATAAAAGTTGCTTAATCTTGCTCATAATTAGGAAATATAAATTAAAACAAAAATGGAATATTGTTTTATCTCTAAGATTAGCAAAGATTAAAAAGTGCTATAGTTTTCAATATTGTCAAGTATACGGAGAAAGTTATACTTAAATACTTTTAGTGGGAATGTAAATTGATACATTATTTTAGGAGAGGAAATTGGCTGTATTTATCAAAACTTGTAAGGCATATATCATTTGGACCAGCAATTCCACTTCTAGAAATTTATACTACAGATGTATCCTTAAATGTTCACAAAACCGTATATTAATATATAAGGTTTGTCATATTAGACAGATCCTTTCAGGATTGACTCCTATTGAATAAACAGGGCTCAGGAATTTATCACACATGGTGTGGATTAAAGAATAGGCTTTAACGGAAAGGTCAGGGTCAACAAAAGGCCTGTGACACCCATAAACCCATTTGCCCCTAGACAGTTTTGCTGGGACCATAAAGTCTACTGTATATGCAATGTGAGTCTGTGTTCCATGAGAGGGTCCCTATTCCCTGAGGGGCTCCCTTTTAGGGCAAGCATGAGAACCACCCATCAGTGAAGCTCAAGCTTGGACATTGTGCCATTTGGATATGTGCCAGCCACAGCCTGGACTTACAAAGAGGCAAATGAGGCACACATGCCTGGCACCAAAAAACTGAGTAATCAAGATTAATTCTATTTTAGTGAAATATTTTTTAAAATAAAAATTAATGTAAAATCCAATATAATTCCATATGGCCCTGTTGCTCAGCCTTTTTCTTTAAAAGTTTGATGCTTGCTTATCATGGATTTTGCATTAATATTGGTTTTTTTAATATTGCATTAAAATGTTACTTACCTTGATTACTGAGATTTTGGTGCCCTCTAAAACTTTGCATCCAAGTCCCCTAGGCTTAGCCCTTTTGCCATTGTTTACCGTGTTGTCTGGGAATGCCAGCTGCCTGCACCTGGGTGAGGGAGCTGTGACAATGGGTCCGGTTGTCATGTGCAGTGTGTGTATCACGCTCTGTAAACCTATGTCTTGCCCTTGCCCTATAATCCTATCTTTCTCTTGATAAACCTCATTTTTGTGCTTGTGTTAAAATAAATAAATAAATAAAGGAATTTTATGTATCTGTGAAAAAGAATAAACAAGATAAAAGGTGAAAAAAAGGAAGTATAGAATAATTCATATTGTATATCTCTATTTGAACTTTTAAGACATGATATATAATATTAATATCATTACTGATGATAGATAACAATCGTTTAGTGTCTTCTATGTGTCAGACTCATTTAACCCCCATTAATACTCCATGAGCTAGATCCTATTATTATCCTCATTTTACAGATAAGGAAACTAAGATCCAGAGAGGTTAGGCAACTCTTCCAAGGCCACCCACTTAGCAATGGAAGGAGCTAGAATTTGAACACACACACACACACACACACACACACACAAATATTTGTGTGTATTCATAAAAGTTTATGGAAAGTTATACCCCAAACCCTTAATGATGGTTATCTCTATGCAATGATACTGTCTACTCTAAAGTCTTTTAGATCATTTGGGTTTTCTTTTTACAGTTAGGGTTGCCAGATAAAATACAGGATGCCCACTTAAATTTGAATTTCAGAAAAAGAAAAAAATCAATTTTTAGTGTAAGTAGGTCCCTTGCAATATTGGGGACACACTTACATTAAAAAATTATTTTGCTGGGTGTGGTGGCCAGTGCCAGTAGTGCCAGCTACTCGGGAGGCTGAAGCTGGAGGATCACTTGAGCCCAGGAGTCCAGCCTGGGCAATATAGTGAGAGCCCCCATACACCCCCATCTCCAGTCTCTAAAAAATTTTTTAAAATTATTTATTATGTCTCTGAAATCTAAATTTAGCTAGCTGTCCTGTACTTATATTTGCTAAGTCTGACAACTTTACTTTTAGTTAACCTGCATTTGACAAGGCCAGGAACTCCTTTGGTTCTGCCACAGTGAGACAGCCATTCCCAGCAATGTGCCATAATCTGATAAAACAGTATTTTAGTAGGTAGCTTCATTCAGAGATCGAAGTTACTCTAAACAATGACGACATCTTAATTACGGGTAATTCAGAGACAACTGTGCCTAAAGTCCGTCTTCCCTTAATTTTCTGGCTGAAAGGGATGCACCATCAATCACAGAAAATTCAGGAGTCCTCCAAGATACAGTTTGGATCTATGTCGGGCCTCTAGAGGAATGGACCCTGGACCAGGCAGAGGCTTTTGGTGATCTTCAAGCCCCTCACAGCTAAAAAGCAGGCATAAATATTAATATTAATGAGCATCTGGAGCCCTGGAGACAGCAGCCCACACCTGGGTATTAGATTATTAGGAAGGCATCAGAATTTGTATACGACCAGAACCAACCACTGCCTCAGAAGCCTTGCAAACATCGGTGCCTGCCACCCTTCCTCTGGGTCCATCACAGCCGAGAATACGAGGTGTGTCTCTTGTTCTCGTAACCTATGGTGACTGGAACCTCTTCGGGGTTCCTGAGAGAGGACTTGGCCTCTGGCTTCTGGTGCTGATAATGACCATGGTCCTCCCTTTGAATGTCAGTTACCAGCTGCTTATGGAACCTAAAGCAACAAAGGGACACCAAGGACTTCTGGGTCTCAAGCTGTGCAGATGGAATCTGTCCTGTTCAAACAAAAGAGGGATAGGAAAGCCGAGCCCCACGGAGGTTCGTCCCGCCTTCCGGCACTGCGGAGGCCAGCCCTGGGCAAGAGCACCCCCTGCAGACACCCAGCATCATTGCCGAAGAAGCTCTGTGCGGACAGAGCCGCTGCCGGGTCCTAAAACCGCCAATCGTGGCAGTCTTCTACACTCTGCACGGGGGTCTACTTCGAGAGAAGAGGGACCTCATCCCAGCCAGTGGGCAGAATTAAAGGCAGTACCCGTGACTTGAACCTGGGCTCTGGTAATCACACCGAACGTTCTCCGCTGTATTCCTTTTCCTGGGCTGTGGTTAATGTTTAGGCCACTGGCTTGGCTGCTGGCATTCTGCCTGCATAGGGCAAAATGTCGTAGATTCAATTGACTGGTAATTCTCACAGAATTAAACGCCCTGATTCCTCATGTGGAGGCCATCAAATCCCTGGTGAGAAATCCTGTGGAACAAAGCTGTCCATGTTCTGACAAGATGAGGGAGGCAGACGAGTGGGCACATGAACAGAGTGCTGATGGAGGAATGGCTGCTGCGTAGGCACGGGCAAGAGCCCAGGGTGTGTAATAGCCAATATGCTGCTTTCACCAAGCCTGTGAGGCTGGCCTTTCCCTCCCCACTGCTGTGCCCGGAGGCAACGGCCCTGCCTATTGCAGGTGGATTATAATTCGCTGCTGTCCAGCCCATTAGGGCCAAAAGTATGTTCTCACAACAATTAATGCTGAAGCAATCATTACAGAATCAACTCCTAGGAAGCTGTGCAGAAATACAACATTCCCGATTCCTAAGCATCTGGTTTGGAAACACAACTTCACAGCTAGCATGATTCAAGAATGGGTTTATCATCTAAACGTAAAATAGCCCTTCCGACTTGCCCATCTCCCCCAAGCCGCAGGTAGAGAAAGATGGAGGAATTGACCGCTCATTTCGTAGCTGAGGATTTTCACTAGCTCTCGAACATGCATGAGGAAGCCCATAGTTCTATCACGAGCCATTTGCTCTCATGATAATTACTGCCCATCACATAACTCCATGGTGGCAGAACCAAAGGGTGAGGAAAAATAATGGGGCACAGTTAAGAGTCCCACCAATAAATGGGCCAAACCCCCAAGTATATCTGCTGGTACCACCCAGGAAGGGACCAGATAAATACAAATAAGGAGTTTTGAACTTTGCTTTGATAAAGCACAAGTGAGGATTGGAACCAGGAGTGGGGAAAGAATTGCGATTTGGGAAAAATAACAAGTAAACATATGAGTCTAAAATGAAATTTCCCCCTACGTTTTGGGTTTTTACACAATGCTGATGATCAATTTGATGATAACTCACTGAGTAAACTGGAACAAGAACTTATGGTTTCACAGTGCACCAGAAAGAATAAAGTAAGAATGAAAACTCCTTTTAACTAAATGGCAGATAAATTATGAACTAATTATCTGGGAGTCAAATCATGAAGGGGAGGAGGGCGGCTCAAGATGTACTGAATGTGACCATAAACACAAATCCAGTGCCCTCAATTAAGAGGTCATTGGTTGAATTTTCTTTTTCCAGTATAGCCGCTCTTACCCTCTTTCTTTTCATGATGGCTCCTACTGGTCAAAGACGAGCCCTCAATACTCGTGGGATTATTCTCTCTAATGGAAGCAGCACAACCTGCAGCTTGAGGTAGCTCCTCATGCATCAGTTGTAGACAGACTGAACACAAAACAACCAAAGTGGAATGTGTATAGAGAATAGCCACATTCAATTAATTCTAATTAATAACACTCCATTGCACTGTATTTGCAGTGCAAATGGGTGTTAGCTCAATTATGGCAGGGTTCAACTATTGCAGCCTTTGGCAAAAGTAATTGATGGACTGAAACAAATGCCAATAATAATTGATGTGTGTAAAGACCCTAAATGACTGGGTATGATTTTTTTTAAGTATAGTAGTGCACTTTTAGTAGTAAAAAAAAAAATGAACACATTCATCACTTGTAGTCTACAATAAGTTTGTTTAACTGACTCAGCTTGGGAAATTTGGGGATTCTGTTCCTGCAGATTATGACAGTGGGTGCCATATTGCACTACTCATTTGACGGTAGGAAAAGATTGGACAATTTTACCATCCAGACAAAAGACTAAGTAAGTATCGTCTCTGAGAAATATGACTAGAGTAAGAGAAGAGAGCTAAAAATATTTGCCCCATCCGTTTCCTGATGAAACATCCCAGACAGATTGTCCTACAGCAGATTTCACAATTGATAAGCTACATCCATGATTTCAGAGCATCTCTTCAGGTTTTTAGTCTCCCACCTTTAAAATGAGCCAATAGCCGGCCGGGCGCGGTGGCTCATGCCTGTAATCTTAGCACTCTGGGAGGCCGAGGCGGGCGGATCGCTCAAGGTCAGGAGTTCGAAACCAGCCTGAGCAAGAGCGAGACCCCATCTCTACTTAAAATAGAAAGGAATTAGGCCGGGCACGGTGGCTCACGCCTGTAATCCTAGCACTTTGGGAGGCTGAGGCGGGTGGATTGCTCAAGGTCAGGAGTTCGAAACCAGCCTGAACAAGAGTGAGACCCCATCTCTACTATAAATAGAAAGAAATGAATTGGCCAACTAAAAATATATAGAAAAAAAATTAGCCGGGCATGGTGGCGCTTGCCTGTAGTCCCAGCTACTTGGGAGGCTGAGGCAGGAGGATCTCTTGAGGCCAGGAGTTTGAGGTTGCTGTGAGCTAGGCTGATGCCACGGCACTCACTCTAGCCTGGGCAGCAGAGTGAGACTGTGTCTCAAAAAAAAAAAAAAAAAAAGGAGCCAACGGCCACAGATGACAGTCTCTGATATGAAAGATAGAGACCAAAACTAACAGAAAAAAAGAAACCTGGATAAAACAGAAACTTTACAGGAGGAAAGAAAACTTCAACAACACAACCAAAAACAAAACAAACAAAAAAACCCACACCTATATTTGAAATCCTCAGAGAGATAAGATATTGAAATCATAAAATAAGAAAAAGCTTCCATTCAACTTTAGAAGTTAAAAAATAATTATTGTATTTTAAAAAGATGTTATTTAAAAGAAAATAGTCAAGGAAAAAACCCAGAGATCTTGGAAATTGGAAAGAAAAAAATGAAAAACTCTTTTAAAAGATTGATGTTAAAGTCCAGGATATGACCCAGAAAGAAAAGCAGAGACCAAGAAATGAAAATAGGAGAGAAAAGGTAAGAAAAATCGAAGACTCGCTCAGGAGTTTCAGGAAGAGAAAAATAAAGAAAAATATTATTCTTTAATAATTCTTTAAAATTTCCCAAACCTTAAACACATAGGTTTTCAGATTGAAAGGGCCCACTTAGTGCCTGGCACCAATGGATGGAAATTAACTCACATCAAGTCACATCATCATGAAATTTCAGAACCCTAGGGATAAAAAGAAGATCCTTTAGTTTTCCAGAGATAGAAAAATAGGTCCTAAATAAAGGAAGAGAAGTCAGACTGGCTTTAGATTTCCCAATAGCAATACTGCAAGCTAGAAGACAATTGGAAAATGCCTTTAAAATTCTCAAGGAAAATTATTGCTAACCTAGAATTATATACTCAGGCAAATTATCAATCAAGTGGGAAAGAAGAATAAAGATAATTGCATAATTGCAAGGGCTCCAGAATAAGTTTCTTATGCAACCTTTCTTGGGAAGGTACTGGAACATATGATCCACTGAAAGGAAAGGGAATTCAAGAATGAAGAAGATAAGAAGATATAGGATCTAGTAAACAGGAGCTTCAACACAGGAGAGATGAAGGGAATCTTAAAGATATAGAAATTGGAGATTCCAAAGTGAAAGGGAAAAGACATTTCAGATTGTTGGCTGTGTACCAGGCAGGAGTGGATCCAGGTTTTGTGGGGCCTAAAGCTTATACAATTTGGGGATCCTCTTTAAAAAAATAAAATACAAAATTACAAATACAAAACTAGGTGTGAAAATGAATATTTATTAACAATGATAAAAGAAATCACCACAAATAAAACGTTTTTAAAAGCTGATGAATACCACGGACATCACAAAATTCAGAGAAATAGAATATTTTTATGAATTAATTGCTTGACCCATGTCTACAATTCTTTTTTCCTCTCTATTTCTTGGCTGCATACTTTTTCCCCCAACAGTTTATCATGAAATTTTTCAAACCTATAGAAATGTAAAAAGAATTTTACAGTGAACACCATATACCTATCACCTAAATTCAACCCTTAACTTTTTTTTTTTTTTTTTTTTTTTTTGAGACAGAGTCTCACTCTCTTGCCTGGGCTATAGTGCCATGGCGTCAGCCTAGCTCACAGCAACCTCAAACTCCTGGGCTCAAGCAATACACCTGCCTCAGCCTCCCGAGTAGCTGGGACTACAGGCATGTACCACCATGCCCAGCTAATTTTTTCTATTTTTAGTAGAGATGGGGTCTTGCTATTGGTCTCAAACTCCTGAATTCATGCAGGCCTCCTGCCTTGGCCTCCCAGAGTCCTAGGATTACAGGCATGAGCCACCGTGCCTGGCCAACCCTTAACATTTTGCTATACTTGTCACAAATCTACCCATCTATCTATTCCTCTAACCATTCATCAATCCACATGATTTTTTTTGATGAATCTCACACACAGCAAGTTGTAAACGTCAGTACAATTCCCTCCAGTACTTCAACATGCATATCATTAATAAAAGATCATATTTGTTTATAATTCTTGTTTTTTGAGGTAACGTTTACATATAATGAAATGTAAAAATCTTTAGTGTAGGTTATATGATTTTTATTTATCTCTTCATATAACAATGATTTGTGATATCATTTTTCTCTAGAAAGAATGGGAAGATAATTATAGTGTTTTTCCTAGTATGGTTAATCAAAATTTGTTTTTATTACTGATAGTAGAGATGTGTAAAATAAGCAACTCTACATATACATAGTACAGAGTACTGTTTGTAATACTGCTACAGATTTATGTAGAATTCTGATAAATTCTATTTATGTCTCCCACCAAAAAGGAAAAAAAAATGCATAGTGTGTTTATAATTGTGTATGTTGCATTATCCAGTGTATTGCTGACAGGTGAGAACTTTCATTTTAAATAGGCATTTGTGTCAAGGCTCTTTCAGCCTCAGGGCCTTTGCATTTGCTGTTCTTTTGCCTAGAATGCTCTTGTTTCAGATTTTCACGTGAAAGGCTCTTCTCACTCAGTACTCAGCTCAATTCTCCCCTCACCAACCTATCTAATTCCCCTACCCCCATCTTCACTTTCACCCTCCATACGATATTTATTTTCTTTTAACACTCATTCATTGTTTAAAAGTTACATAACAGGCCGGGCGCGGTGGCTCACACCTGTAATCCTAGCACTCTGGGAGGCTGAAGTGGGCGGATCGCTCAAGGTCAGGAGTTCAAAACCAGCCTGAGCAAGAGAGACACCCCATCTCTACTAAAAATAGAAATAAAATTAATTGGCCAACTAAAAATATATAGAAAATATTAGCTGGGCATGGCGGTGCATGCCTGTAGTCCCAGCTACTCAGGAGGCTGAGGCAGAAGGATTGCTTGAGCCCAGGAATTTGAAGTTGCTGTGAGCTAGGCTGATGCCACGGCACTCTAGCCAAGGTAACAGAGTGAGACTCTATCTCAAAAAAAAAAAAAAAATTGCATAATATATTCATTTACTTTCTTTCTTATTGCCCGTCTCTCCAACTAAAATGTAAACTCCATGAAAGCAGTAACCTTGCCTGTTGTGTTTATTGGTCTATATCGCAGAAACAAGAGTGTGACCGGTACTAGGTTGGGTACTTAGCACTAGGTTTGGCTCTGAGGAAATGGCACATAGATTGGTTACTTTTGTAGGGGAGAAATGGAGGTTGGGTAAAGATTTGGAGTTTGGGTCATGACTAGGCCCTGTGAGAGGCCACAGTGGAGAGCCCCAAGCAGAGAAAAGGCCCTGTTGCCAAATGCAGGTTGAATGCAGGTTCGGCTGCCTCCCACCTGAGAACCAAGCACAAGAGGCAAGTGTTAGTGAAGGAAAAATGGTTTATTCAAGTGTTGGCAGCCTGAGGAGATGGTGGCTTATTGTCTCAAAGACCATCTCATCTTTCTGTGCTTATGAGAACTTATAAAGGGAAAGGGTAAAAGGGGTTGGTGGCAGAAAGCAAGCTTTGTGCAAGTCATCATGACTTGCTACTATGGTTATCAGCAAACAAACAATTGGTTGACTGGTGGATCTTGTCATCAGCAGTCTGCAGTTGATCTATTCCGGACTCTTGATCTGTTTTTCCTTAAGGTCATTTTTCAGTCTCGTGCCTGGAAGCTGTATAAGCAAGCAGAAGGTTCATTTTGAACTTTTAAGACAGAATAAGAAAGTAAAATGGCTTCTCTTTACCTAGCCTAGCGTTATAGTTGAATGGCCGTTGGGATGCACTTCCGGCCTTGGGCACCTAGGAGTGACAGGTGGAACTCAAATGGGCCTTCTTCACAGTCTTGTACATTCTGAGCCTTACTTTGCATTTTTTCCCCTTTTATCAGTTACATTATTCCTTTTGACCTAGCAAACTTCCTTGTAGGAATTTATTCTTTTGCTATACTTAAAAAGAGTTTGACAAGCTATACTGACAAGGAATTTCAATCAATATTATGTAAATCATATAAAACACTGGAAAGAGCCAATGGGTTCATCAATAAGGTTAAATACATTAAGATGCATATCATGCATATCATGAAATATAATATGCAGCCATGAAAAATAATGAAGCCTTATTAGGTTAAAAAAATCAATGTAGATTTATGTTTTATTCATTCATCTAACAAATATTTATTGAGCACCTAATACATCCCAGACACTGTTCTATGAACATGAATACATGTGTAAAAACAGGATCCCTGCTTCCACAGAACTCACATTTTAGCTATTCAGGAAATATGATAAGCTTTATTATCTGAGCAACCACCACTCCCAGCATCAATACCTAGAATGTTGGATGAAAATACAATAAACATAATCCTAAATACATATTTTAAAGGGTAGGCCTCCAGTGCCACTCTGATTCTGGAGCCTTTGTGTTTTCTCCTTCTAGAAATTTATAGGATTACTTCTTTGTTCCTGATGTTCTGAAACTTCCCAGTGACTTGCCATGATGTTACTCTATTCAAAACCATTGTGCTGGGTATGGATGGGCTCTTTCAGTCTAGAAACCATGTCCTTCAGTTCTTAAAAATTTTTTTGAATTTTTCCTTGATAATTTCTACCCATCTATTTTCTTTGTTCTGAGACTCCTATTATTCAGAGTTTTCACATTTTAATTTTCTAAGAGCATCTTTTTGTTCTTAAATGTTCCTTTTCCCTAGCACCCATTCTTGTTTCATGGATATATCTCCATTTATCTCTTCCAAGGATTTCAGTAACATTTTTTAAAGTTCTTTCCAACTTTATGAATTGTGTCTGTTTCTTCCATTTTCATTTTTGTTTTAGTCTTTCTTTCATAGGCTTTGCTCAAATATCTGTGCATAACTGCCTGTCTACTCATATTTAAGAACAAGTTACTAAAAATATGACTGGAAGTTTTATGCATATGTGGGATGACCTGACTGTATCATTCTGTTGGGGTCTCACCTCTCGGACAGATTTATTTTCTTTTAGGCTGGTCAACCTCTCCAGAGAAGAATCTCCCAAACTCCTGTCTGGGGGTATAAGCCTGGCCACTGAGGTTCTCAGAACCAGGTGGGAAATGGACTAGGATATACTTGTTCAGTATGTAGACTTTGAAATAACTCTCTTGAATGCAGTACTGTATCGCTGTCCTCAGCTGTGCCTTCTATCTCCCAGTCAAAAGACCCTCAGGTATAGCCTCTCTAGAGGATAAACCTCTGGTCTTCAAGGATGGGAAATGAGGAGCATTAACTTGTGCTATACAGACTTTCAAACAATAATCTTGCTTTTAGCATCATATTCATCCACTTTCAGAGTTACATAGTGCCTCAGATTTCTAAGTCTTTTAGGGTTCTGCATATGAATTAGCTTGATTCTGAGTTTCTCCACTGCTGGCTTAGGTTTCAGCATTCTCTGATTGCTAAATCAGTTACTTCTCATAGATTTGCTCTCCACCTTCCAAAAGTCTGGTGCTGTCATCCTCTCTCCTATTCTTACTTTCTTGTTTTTCCTTTTTCTGCCACATTTAACTGGAAGTTGTGGCTTAGTTTTTAATGTCCCCATGGGAACAGAAAACAAGACCTTGGGTCAAAGAAACACTGGAATTGAAACTGAGATCCCTCATATAAATCCAGGGCTTTCAAAAGAATGTAACATCAGTGAAAGAGTAGACTAGAAAAAAATCCACCACTGGCAGAGAAAAATGACAAGGAATTTTTTACCTTGACTCTGAGTAGAAAAAATAACTCTCCTTTAAGAATTTACAGACAGGGACAATGCCACCCAGCTGAATTAATACTATTAGGGAATTCCCCAAGCCAAGAAACTGACATAAAAATTGGTCTTGGATATATGGTACTTGCAGAGTGTCTGATCCTAGTATATGATATTTTCTAGAATGCCTGGCTTTGCAGAAGCAAATGGAAAACTCCTTTGAAGATACATACCCTGAATACAGGCCTACAGAGAGTTCCACAGCTAACACTAAGTGAAAATGATCTCAAAATTTACAATTATGAAGCACAAAGGAAACAATCTTTTAAGTGAGGATCAGCAGACACACAAAAAAATTAGACTCTCAAAATCTTTATAAACACAATTGATGAACACTACTGAATAAGCATATATTAAAAGTATTTAAGACATAAAAGAGATTCTGAAGCATAAAGAAATAATAAGATATTATGAAAGAAAAGGAATCTTTGAAAAGGAATTAAATGTAATCTCTAGAAATGAGAAATTAAGTCGTTGAAAGTAAAAATAGACAATTCAATATCAGATTAGACACATCTAAAGAGAGAATATGCAGAAGATATATTCAGAATGCAGCACAGCTAAAAGTATGGAAAAAGGACAAAGATTAATAGTCATAAGAATAGAAAAGGAAATCAAACATAGAAGTTGCAGAAGGAGGAAGTACAATGAAAGGTATTACCTTTCATTATTTGAAGAAAAATGGCTTTGAAGTTACTTGACCCTAGTCTACAAGGCAAACGTGATCAAACACTAAAGAATCTATATCATCCAGGTCCTGTGCTCTGCCCACAATACAATACAATGAGAAATAAACAACAAAAGATAACAAAGGATTTGGAAATTCAAAAACATACTATATACCTCAAAGAGGAAATTATAATAAAATTAGAAAATATTTATAAATGAATAATAAAAATGCTACATGCCAAAATTTGTGGAATGCAATTTAAAAAGCATATAATGGGATACGTATTGACTTAATAAATTTGTGGGTCTTAAGTTTGCTCTGCAGGCCAGCAAATGACCTGGCAACTTAATAGAAATGCAAATTTCAGGTTCTACCCAAGACTCACTGAATCAGAAGTTCTGAGAGTGAAGTCTAGAAATCTGTATTTTAACAAGATCTCATGCATGCTCAAGTTTGAGCACCACTGCCTTAGATGTACATGTTGAGAAAAAGAGAAGAATTCATAACCTAAACATCCAACTCAAGAATGAATAAAAAGCTAAAGAAATGTATATACTCAATGACATTTTAAAATAAAAATTATGTAAAATATTTAAAGAAAGAACATTAAAATCAATCAAAAAGTAACAGAAGGAAGAGAATTATAATGTTAAGAATAGAAATTTCCTTTATAATCTATTTTTAATGGCTTAAATTTTATGCTTATACCCCTCAAGAGATGTTGTCTTTGCTTCTGGGCTGGGACAATTCCAGTTTTCCTCAAGGTTGATCCTGACTAGTGAGTGGATTGGGACAAGGAAGTTGGACAAAAAAGAAAGTAATACATAGGAGAATATTTCAAGATGTCTCATTACAGATATCTGTGCAGATATGTGCATACTTTTTTCTGGACAGAATCATGAGAAAGCATTAAAAATGATTTTCTTTGGGGAAAAGGACTTGGGTAAGAGGAATGGGTAGTTTTCAATTTTCCTTTTTTGAAACATTTCCTTTGAGTTTGAATTTCTGCTTTTATACATATACATACACAGTTTTACACAAATACAGTTATTACTTTTAATTTTAAAAGTGATAACATGGCTTAATTGAACTGTTAGGCTACGGATTACTTATTTCCTTTTTTTTTTTAAAAGCTGGTTAATCTGCCGGGCGCGGTGGCTCACGCCTGTAATCCTAGCACTCTGGGAGGCCAAGGCGGGCGGATCGCTCAAGGTCATGAGTTCGAAACCAGCCTGAGCAAGAGCGAGACCCCGTCTCTACTATAAATAGAAAGAAATTAATTGGCCAACTAAAAATATATAGAAAAAATTAGCCGGGCATGGTGGCGCATGCCTGTGGTCCCAGCTACTCGGGAGGCTGAGGCAGAAGGATCACTTGAGCACAGGAGTTTGAGGTTGCTGTGAGCTAGCTGATGCCACGGCACTCACTCTAGCCCGGGCAGCAGAGTGAGACTCTGTCTCAAAAAAAAAAAAAAAAAAAAGCTGGTTAATCTGAAAGGATTGTTAAAAAAAAATAATAATCATAAACATGTTCCAAACCTCGTCTGGGTCAGAACTTTTTTTCCCCCTATATGTAATTCACAACCTCCTTCCGGGAATAAATTAACACACCTGATAAAACCTATAAGCAATTTTCTGACAAACTTTAAAGAGACTTGTTCTAAGAAGCCCAGTCACCCAACTGTCAGTAAAGAGTCCAATTTTTTTTTTTTTTTTTTTTTTTTATACAGAGTCTCACAGGTAAAGTGCAGTGGCATCATCATAGTTCACTGAAACCTCAAACCCCTGAGGTCAAGCAATCCTCTTGCCTCAGCCTTTCCAGTAGCTGGGACTGCAGGAACATGCCACCACACCCAGCTATTTTTTCTATTTTTGGTAGAGAGGAAGTCTCATTATGTTGCTCGGGGTGGTCTTGAACCCGCCTTAAGCGATCCTCCTGCCTTGGCCTCCCAGAGTGCTAGGATTACAGTGTGACCACCATGGCTGGCGGCAAGTTTGATTTTGAGTCAGTAATATCCTGGTTCCTCCTGGCAAAGCTGTTAAGGCAGCAGGGAAGGGGGAGATAGAGTCCAAGATGAATGCAGCTCTCCTAGTTGGACACATATTTTATGGGTTAACTTTGAGTCTTTTGTTTTCATCCACAACTAACAGAGGCCTAAGCTTTGAAACCTATTTTCTGTTTTGCTTTGCTCCCTCGTGTCTCATGGAAGCTTGAGGTGATTTTGACTCCCCATTGTCATTTGCTCCTACAGCAAGAAGGCCTAGGGCATATGTGCATCATTCTTACATCTCCTTCACTAGGCTCCCCTGCACAGCGTGGCTTTTAACAAAGCTGGCTGGACACACAGGGATTGCCCTCCCGACCTCAAACCCCAGTGTACCAAGAGCACCCCACTCCGACCTCTCCCCAGATTAACTTGAGAAGTGCCCAATGGGAAGTCCTGACAGAAACCTGAAGGAAGAGGGTCCATTGCTCCCTCCTACTCTCACCTGGCAGAAGTGGCTATTGAAATTGCCAAGCCTGCTGTTGGAGGGCAGAATTTAAAATGGGGAAAGAGAAGCACAGAGTGGGCTGGGCTACTCAGCGGCTGAGTAACCAACACACTTGTCAGAAGGTTTACACAAGGGAAGAAAAGGAAGACAGAGCTAGACCTGGGTTGGGGTCCGCCACTCAGTGAATGAGCTGGCAGGTTACTGCATCTGAGCAAGTGTCAATTTCATCACACATAAAATTGGAATAACAGTCCCTACCTCATGGGGTGTGAAGAGGATTCAGTGAGATTATAATGTTATAAAACGAAAATTTTGGCCGGATGTGGTGGGTCATACCTGTAATTCCAGCACTTTGGGAGGCCAAGGCAGGAGGATCACTTGAAGCCAGGAGTTTGAGAATGGCCTGGGCAATGTAGCAAGACCCCATCTCTAAAAATATATATATATATTTATATTTGGAGAAATATATATATATATATATA